>CALNHX010006558.1:0-87107 GCA_940337035.1 Agriotes lineatus
TATAACAATTTATTAATTGCACTTTAGTTGTACACGAACTTATACCTTCATAAAAGAACCATCTAGTCAATCGAGTGGTATCATTCAACGCAATTCTGTTGAAGGGAACTATTTTGCGCAAATTCTACTACAATCATTAAATTGTATTTACTTAAATCAACCTCTAAAAGGTAACTGCTCATAGGTAAAAATATCACGTGGTATTTACTTAAATCAACCGGATACAAATATCACGTGTGAAACGTGAAAAAAAATTAGCAGCTATTTACAATTTGATAAAAATTTTTGAAATAGTTTAATAAATACCGCAACTAGACCAAACATATATCATTCTATACATATGTAAAACCTGTTACGTTTAGATTGCGCCTCAACAATTTCGCTGTTAGTTACGCGCCGTGTATACTTCCGATATCTGTAGTACAGGTTTTGAATTGCGCGCTCTCTCTGCCCGTCTACTTGCTTTTTAGATACGGTCGGACAGCGACCCTCGAATTGTTGGTTCTCATCGCGGCTGCTTCCCTTCCCATGCAATCATGGTGACTTTGGTGAAGCGTCTTTAAAAATTGTTCAGTGGTTTTCGTAGGCATATAAGTTATCGTTTTTGGTTTTTGGCCCTCGCCGAATGTGCGGACCATGCTGCCCTGGTAGTTATATTAAGAGCTATTTTCTCACGCTGAGTTGAGGGATTTGAAAGCGCTTCACCAATCGTCCAGTCAGAATTTCGGACTACGGCCGGTATGTACAGTTCGCTTCACAAGCTGCGTACCTGAATGATGTTTTTCCAACCACGAAGCCGGTGTTGATTGCCACCGCATTTGTTTTGAAACTGTTGTACTTTATATTTGTACCTCTGTTTAACCTGTTTTGTAAGCTACTGTTCTCGCAAGCCGAGTTATTGAGGTGCACCTTACATTGGTCAACAATTATTTGAAATTTGTTCTAATAATTAGCCGAAATTTGTACTAAATGATATTGAATTAGAAACAAGTATACTGTGATATCAGCATTGGGGTGTCGTTATTTGTTACTGCTACCTGTGTTTGATTTGAGCTTTTCTTTCAGACTGTTATTGCCCCCTTGAGTTTACGAATTATCATTTGAATCCCTGGATAAACTTGTCGCAATTTAGAAAAGATTCGTTGGCGCTCGAATTGGCTTTATAAATTACCCTTAAGACCTTAAAAACCTGCACGCAGTCGCCGTGATTTATCCGCGACCGGCAATTGTAACCAAGTAGTCATAAAGTTTGTTTTGTTTTAAGAGAATCAGCCGACGAATCATATGAAAGCTAACAAACCAGTTGAAAATTAAAATGTCATATACTTATATGTACAGCAGCTGCAGGTATTTCGATCGAACCATGCCTTTAATGATACAAAAATCAAGAAAAGTTTCTTATAATATAATAAATAATTTACCGCTAAATAGTTCGCGGAAAAAGTTTTCAGCGCCTCCGCCAAAAATCTATCGCTGTGTTCATTATTACTGATACTGACAACTCAAATTCCTATAAAAAATTGGAAGCATGATTTCGTACTACTATCAACGCAGCAATGGACTTTAAAACGGTGCAGTTTTAAAAATTTCAAATGAATTCTACTCGGCAATACATGGCGCCCAAGTAAAAATCAATCCAATATAAAATACATAAAACCTAATAGACATTGATCGTTTGCCCACTTTCCGTCTAAAGCTTACAGATTATGATCCGTTTGATCCCATCATAAATTTACATTTAGTTGGTCCGTCAATATTTTTTTTTCGATTTCCCTAGGCTAAAAATCTTTGATCCTTCTAAAAACTGATTAGAAAAATAAAATCAGTTACCAGTCCTAATTTCGCCTGGTTAGTTTCATTGCGCCCCCTGAATATTATACAGGGTGTAGAAATACTTTACGCACCATAGGGATTTCAATGGTAATTTCTTCATATGAAAATATTTGCTTCCCTAATTATTTTAGAGCAAACTTGTATGGAAGTTTTTTGTAGAGAAAACAAATATGTATCCATTTAAGCCAGAATTTGTCATTTTACATTTCGGAAAACCGAAAATTTAAAGAAATAAAATACCATTTTTTGACAAATCAGCGGTGCCTTGTAATGACTAAATCATCTCAAAGCATCAACAAATTAGTTTGCTGTTTATTTGGTTGCCGTTACATTTGACAGATGCAAACAAATAAACAACAAACTAATTTGTTGATGCTTTGAGATGATTTAGTAATTTCAAGGCACCGCTGATTTGTCAAAAAATGGTATTTTATTTCTTTAAATTTTCGGTTTTCCGAAATGTAAAATGACAAATTCTGGCTTAAATGGATACAGAATTTTTTCTCTACAAAAAACTTCAATACAAGTTTGTTCTAAAATAATTAGGGAAGCAAATATTTGCATATGAAGAAATTACCATTGAAATCCCTATGGTGCGTAAAGCATTTCTACACCCTGTATGTCCCTTCAGTTCTTTGGTTACAGAATCTGTAGCAGACTTTGCAAACAACACTGACTTTGTAATACATCAAAGAATGTCGACATTCATTACTACTCATTGTCTGGGAAGTCTGAGTAATCACGCTTACCAAATTCTGATAGAACAGAGTATAAGGGTTTGCGATGTCGCCAGTAGCGTTAACGTTACTGATGATGTTTCTACCAACGTGTACTAATATACGTCCTAAATGTCAAATTAGCTTTGCTAATTTATTTCGTATCATATTTATTTAGGTGCAAGTGAAGCAACAAGCTAAAATTGTACTGTTCTATAGTCCCTTAAAATCGATTTTTTACTATTAAACTAAAGCGGTCCACACAATTAACAAATTTAAGTTAGTAAAATTTAATTTTGACATTAGAACCGCTACACATTACAAAACTCACTTAAAGCTTTATAGGTTAAAATTTGGATTTCTACGACCTTCTTGCAACCATAATAATTATTGCAGTTTTATATATACCTATACTCTACGAAATTTAAGGTAAGTCTAGAAAATTACCTTATTATTGATTTTCTAATACTACGAGTTGGAAATATTTTTTTTTTGTTAGTATTCAGTTTTAGACAATTTTCGGTTGCAGACATAATTCAGTATATTATTTTTGGAAATCAGCTAACTTCTATACCAATACATCAACTTAAAAATCCGAAAATGAACAACATCTTAGGATTTAAAATCTAATTCAGGAGAACTTACAATTCTAGGTCGATGTCTAAAATAAATGTCAGTTAATTCAAACTCTCAAGGCTCACTTGTGAGCTTTATAAAATCAAACCGACGTTGAAGTCAATATTGTCTGCACTTCAATCCAGAGGTAAGGAGTTTAGACGTTTGAACAACTCAGTAACACCTCGCGCTGACATAAGAAGGTCATTGTCATTTCCACTCCATCACAGCCTATAAGTATGTGTGTTTATCACCTATCCAGACGGGCTTTAAAAATGTCAACGAAATAATCTGAGAGGCACGGTGATAAAGTATAAGCGCTGTGGGCGGAATATTTAAGCGCAATCTCACCTACAGGAACTGGAGCCAATTGTCTCAAAAATGCGCCGGTAACGAACGCGATAAATAATACATGGAGGGATCGGCTGCACTATTAAGCTGGAACTAGTTCAGTTTTAAGGTGCAAACAGGCATTGATAAATTCTCGGGCCGGTCTATATTTCTCCGACCACGCAATTCCCCCAGTAATGATGCAGCCCACTAGGAAATATATATTCTAATATTACATTCGCTCACTGTACTGCAGATATTTTATGCATAATGAAAATTTAATAGCCCTCCGTCCGCTTCTGTTCCCTGCGCCAGACGGAGACGGCGACGGCCGCAGCGGAATTAGATTAAAATGCGAAAATTCGACTTAAGCCCTCTTCCACATCACAATTAGGGACTGCGCCGCAGAATACGAAGGAAATTTACAATGCAATCGCAGCCGCTTATATCTGTTTGACACGAACACGACTTGGGAACTAATCCACGGTTTGAAATGCTGGGACAACAAGGAAACGCACCACTCAGAGGTGTTTTGCGAATTAAGGAACATTTTGATTCAAAAATTACTAAATTACCGAACTGGCAAAACAACATCGAAGACATAATTACCGCCCTTAAAGATATTAAAGATGTATTGACGACAGTTGGCCTCAAAATGAAAATAAAGAAGACTCAAGCTGTGAGAAACATTATTTTAAGTGGACAAATAACACTAGATGGGTAGGTATCCAAAAGCAAAACCATATAAATGAGACATCATATAAGGACAAATTAAGAGAATCCCATATCATAACCTACATCAGTGTTTTCCATCTACTATTCATAGCCAGAAGTATAGAGAAACCACAAGAAATTGTTAGTAAACTAATATACGTAGCAGACATTGACAAGGAAAAAACGAAATAAATTTAATGGTGTGAAAGTGAAACAAGACGAAACTTGGAAATAAGAACAATTAATAATAAAACTTCCAGCTTGGAAGAAGTGGAGTGATTTAACGGTTTCGAACGATATTCACAAAACAACCAAAGAAAAACCCGAGAAAATACCAACGAAGTGTTTAAAAGCAATGTGCTATACGCCCGTGAAAACAAAACGGACCAAAGGTTGCTAGGGGTGTACGAAAGTAAGATGTTGATGAAAAACCTAGCTGAAACTATGGTTGCCAATGCAAAAAAAGACCAACGAAGAAATAATATAAATGCATGGAATCCCTAGTGGACAGTGGCGTAACTACCGAGGGGGCAAAGGGGGCAGCGGCCCCCGGGCCCTAAACTTCAGGGGCCCCAACGGGCCTCCTGAAGTTTAAAGCCCGGCAGGTCCAAACTCGGTCCCGTATAAAGTTTCAATGAGTCCGGGAAAAACACTCGCTATTGTTCATTTTGCTTTGATGTTTCTGTTTATGAATTTAAAAAAAAAAAATTGAAAAATGATAACCAAAAATGCTTTGGCAAGAATGGGACTTACACTTGGCAATTAAGGGGCCCGGTGAAGATCACGGTTCCCGGGCCCAGAATTTGAAGTTACGCCACTGCTAGTGGAGAAGCACAGAGATTAAAATTGATGAGTCACGCGATAAGGATGCCATATAGACAAATCCTAAATCCTAACGAAGTAACTAAAAATCGAGCTAGGAGGACCAACAAGGGTGGCAAGACCCAACATGTAAAGTAGAGGAGGAGATTTAGTAGCTGCAATTGGGAAACTGAGAAAAAGAGATTAGCAAGTGTAGTGCAGCAATGATTTATAGGCCTGGAGAGCATATGCGAAGTGCAAAACTTGGGAGAGCTGAAGCTCCATGTTAATTATTACTATTTCGTTCTACTCGGAACAAGTGGCGACTTCTCTATTTCAGATCTCAAGAATTTCAGTATTTCATCAAAACCAATATGTGGGTCCTTTTAAAAAACTAAACATGAAGCTCGTTTTCTGTAAAATTAACACTAGCTTTTACATTTCGTACACAGTATCACCTGAAACGCAACAAAAAATATCTAGTAAAAGCAGGCGAACGGAAGGATCGCCGGTAAAGGCTAAAAGTGTAATGAATAACGACGCTGAAATGAATGAAGTTAAGAATATGCTAGCTAGCTTCATGAAAGAACTTAGAAGCGATATAACTGAAATAAAAAGTGAACTTAAACAAAACAACGAGGAGATCCGATCCCTACGGGAAGAATTACGCCAAGTGAAGGAGGAACGGATAAAAGAGAGAGACGAACTAATGGAAAAAATTTCAATAACAGAAAGCAGGTTAGAAATTTTGGAAAAAGCAAAAATTCGCAATAATATCATAATATCAGGCTTACAACTAGACAATGACTCAGTAATTGGCAAAGTAACGAGTTTCCTTAAGGACGAGCTTCAAGTAAATGTGAACATAAAAGCAGCTTGCAAAATCGGACCAAATCGGTGCGTAGTAGAAATGGAGTCGTGGGAGGCTAAAAATAAAGTAATGCGGAATAAATCAAACTTGAAAGGACAAGAAATCTTTATCGAAGGAGACATGACATTCAAGGAAAGAGGAATACAAAAACAAGTCCGAGAAATGGCCAAAATAGAAAGACAAAAGGGCAAGAAAGTAAAAATAGGTTTCCAAAAATTAATAATTGAAGGCGAAATGTTAAAATGGGATGAAAAAGTGGGCAAAATGGTGGAACTGAAGAATCTCACCACTACAGCAAAAAACGATTAGGTACGAATAATAATAAGGAATGTTTGATGACGGACTGGCGAGTAAATGGAAATGAGAATATGGAAATAAGGAAATTAGACAATAATGGTTGGAAAGTGGGAACGTGGAACGTAAGAAGCCTAACAGATAAAATGCAGGAATTGAGTCAGGAATTTAACAAAGCAAATTTAGATATATTGGCTCTGACGGAGACCAAGAAAAAAGGCCAAGGCATGCTATATACAAACAAAGGAGATACACTCATATACAACGGAATTCAGGTAAATGAACGGGCCAAAGCGGGAGTCGGATGTCTAATAAAGAAGGATATAGCAAGAAATATAACAGGCTGGAAATATGTGTCGGAAATAATTATGACGATAAATGTAAGAAGTACCCTGGAGAATTGGTGCTTAATTATAACATACGCCCCTAATGAGGACGACCCCGCAGAGTCAAAAAATGCCTATTACGACCAGCTTCAAGAAACGCTACATGCAGTAGCAGGGAATATAATGATACTGGGAGATTTGAACGCTAGAATCGGCAGAGAACCTCAAAGGTTTGGAGAAGTTATTGGAGTACACGGCGAGGATAAGTTAAATAATAATGGGAAAAGGCTTCTGCATTTCTGCATAGAAAACAATTTAGTCGTTAGCAACACTTTCTTTCAACACAAAGATATACACAAATTCACCAGGGTAGAAATAAGCAAGAATGAAAAATCCATAATAGATTATGTGATAGTTGAAAGACCGCTAATGAAATATATAAAGGATGTAAGAGTAAGAAGGAGTGCGGAACTGAATTCTGATCATTATCTATTAGTAGCAAAAACCAGGATAAGTAAGGCGAAGGAAGAAAGTGTGGGTAGAAAAAATAACTTAAAAGTGACCGAAAAGATTAGATATCACAAGCTAAGAGACAAGGAAGTACAGAAAGTTTTCTATAAAGAAGTGGAGTGGAACATAAAAGAAACATTTACTGCAAATCCGGACCTGAACTTAGAGAATGCCTGGGATTCATTTAAAAATAGCCTGATTAGCGCAGCTGTGACGGTGTGTGGAAAGAGTAGAATGTCAAAGAGTAAAAGGCAAACGGCATGGTGGAATGCGGATGTTAAGCAGGATATTGCTACCAAAAAACAATGTTGGAAAAAATATCTAGGTACAAAATCAACAGCAGACTATGAGGCGTATAAAGTTCAAAGGAAGATGGCAAAAGAAGCAGTTGTAAAAGCAAAACAAAAATCCTGGCAAGAATTTGGGGAAAAAATAGAAGAAAACAGTAAACGTAACCAGAAATTGTTCTTTAAAGTACTCCGAAACCTAAGAAAAGAAAAAGATCACACAAGACAGATAAAGAATTCAAATAATATTCTGCTTACCAATGAAGAGCAAATCACGGAAAGGTGGAGAGAATATTTCATGGAACTTTTAGAGGGTGTCGATAAAGCAATCAAAGACCCAGAAGTAACAGTAGACGCATCAACTAACACTGGAGGAGTCGTACAAGAAATAACCCAAGAGGAAGTAATAGCAGCGATAAACAAAATGAAAATAGGTAGTGCAGCAGGACATGACGGAATAACAGCGGAAATGTTAAAGTACATGGGGAAGGAAGGAATAAAAGCTCTCGTGAAAATTCTGAACATAGCATGGAGGGAAAAGCAGATACCAGAAGACTGGAAGATAGCTGTAATACTCCCACTTTTTAAGAAGGGCGACAATAAAGCGTGTGAAAATTACAGAGGAATCTCCTTGTTGAGCGTACCTGGCAAAACTTATGAAAGGGTGTTAGAAGCTAGATTACGGTGCTTATTAGAAACCAGTTTCGAAGAAGAACAGAGTGGATTTCGGCCTGGTCGAGGTGCTCAGGATAACATCTTTATACTACGACAGATTGTTGAAAAAGCGCTGGAAACGAATAAACCCGTCTTTGTCTGCTTCATTGATCTAGAGAAGGCATTTGACAGGATCTTAAGAGAGGTAATATGGGATACGCTGCAGAAAAGGAAAGTACCTGTCGAATTACTTACCGCTATAAAAAGCCTCTACGAGAATACCATAAATTACGTAAGAACAGCCAACACACAATCCTCACGGTTTATAACTCAAAACGGGGTGAGACAAGGTGGAATATTAAGTCCCATACTTTTCACGGTGGTTATGGATGAAGTTATGAAACGATGTAAATCTCAGATACGGCAATATCAAGTGGGTTATAAAAATATGCAACCTCAATGTATACGACACTTAGCGTATGCTGACGACCTTCTATTGTTTGGCAACTCTGAAAAAGCACTACAAGAAAACCTGACTGTATGGAAAGCGACTCTGCTAGAAATGGGTATGCGTATGAATATTACGAAAACCAAGGTAATGGTGTTTTCAAGAGAAAAAATTCCATGCAACGTCAGTGTTGACGCAGAGTTAATCCAGCAAGTAAATACATTCAAATATCTAGGTGCAACCTTCGAGGAAAATGGAAATATGGAGGCAGAGGTGAATGCCAGAATTAGCGCGACCGAAAAATTATATTTTGCACTGAGTAAAAATTTTCTGGCTATGAAAGAGGTTTTTAGGGGTACTAAAACTAAAGTGTTCAATGCCATATATACCCCTACTCTAACGTATAGCTGTGAGTCGTGGACATTAACACCGAAACTGCGATCCAGAGTTCAAGCAACCGAAATGAGATACATAAGAAAAATATCAGGAGTGACAAAATTGGATAGACAGAGAAATGAAGTGCTTCGAGAACAACTCAAAGTAAAACCATTACAAACAAAAATAGAAGAAAGCCAGCTGCGTTGGTATGGCCACCTAGCAAGGATGCAAGAAGGTAGACTTCCAAAGAAAATATGGGAAACGAAGGAAGGAAGAAACAGAGCTCGAGGAAGACCAAGACAGACGTGGCAAGAAGACGTAATAAAAGCAATAACAAAGAGGGGAGTAGACTGGCATCAGGCGAAGGTGCTAACCCAAGATAGGACCCAATGGAGAAAATTTTGCAAATCAAGCCCGACACCGCAAGGTACAAGGGTTCCGGATTAAGTAAGTAAGTAAGACTTCTAGACCTTTAGACACTGAGGTTATTCAATGTAAAAGCCTCCTGCTGTAGATCAAAACTATCCTCCGATATAAGTTTACAAAACCGCTTATTGCAGCTGCTCAAAGTTTTCGTAATTTCCCCAAGTCTGATTATAATGTTATTAATGGTAAATTACTGTCTATTAATTACGACTGGAATGTTGAACTGATAATCGCTTAGCACTGAGAACTGTGTAAAATCTGTTATTTCAAAACATGTACCAATGTTTAATAAGCTATCAGATTATTTTCCTAATTAAGCTGATGGGGGAAAAACCTAGAGTCCATCAAAAATATAAAATATATAAATCTCCTGTTGACTATAATAGCTTCAGTTTACGTCAGTGTTGTGGATTTTCCCAATGTCTCTCCAGCCTCAACACTTTTGTATTATGTTAAATACTGCTTACCAGTACACGTAAATAGTCCTCCAGAAAATCGAACACATTACCTATCTTGTACTTACGTGCTCTCTAGCCAAAGAAGACGTAAATGTTTTCTTTTTAGTCGTGTGTCAATAATATGGTTTCCGGTTTCCAGGACTTTTTGGCAAATACATTTGTTATATATCTTAATTCGCGTTCATCCATATTAGGCAGTCAATCCCCGCTGTCTATAATCACATTACAATTTTCCTGGTACTCTCCTTAGTGGCAAAAGTTGTGGTTAGTCATTAAGTAATCGCACATATCCATGCAAATTCCGACAAAAGCTTGTGTTATATTGTAGAAGTCATCAACTTGGAGCTGTCTTCATGTTCAAGTTCCCACTTTAACAATTGCCAGCTCTAGTTTTTTTTGTACGGGATAGCAACTGGATTTTTCATATTTCCTTGCGATTTTTTCAACAGCTGTACAGCTCTTTTAGCAGGTGTGGACAGGTTTGAACCCCAGACACTGATAATGGGGGTCATTGACCCCCCTCGCTAACCACATCCAGTGCACATTTTCAGACAAAGACTCCATACATTTTATTTTCAGCAACCTTGCACATTCCCAGACGCCCACACCCGTTTGAACAAGTCTGAACAGGTATTTTCTATAGTTTGCAAATTCTGTACCTCCTTCAAGCATTCTAATTTCAGCTTCATTTATACTATTACAGTTTCTAATGTGATTGTTTAGTTACAAAATGATTTAAACAAGTTTGAAATTTTCTCTTATGTATTTGAGTTTTAACCAATCTAGATAAGTTTCTTATCCAGCAAAAATAAAACTGTCTCTCACCGTTGGGTATCACGTATAGCATCCTTATTAATTAGAGTATTTTTACTAATATATTGCCGAGGTCTAACAGCTTATATTTGGCTTTATTTAATTTAATTCTTATTCTCAGGGCTTTGTTTTAAATTTTTTGATTTTAACCTTACCCTTCGAACCTATATTAAAACAATCGAATCTAAAATTTGGGTCTTACGTACAAGAAAAAATATACAATTAAATGGTACTGTTACTAATAGCGATATAAAACCATTTTAAACAAGTTTGAGATTTTCTCTTATGTATTTGATTTCTACCCAATCTAGATAAGTTTTTATCCGACAAAAATAAAACTGCCCTCACCGTTGGGTATCATGTATAGCATCCTCAAACAATGGTTTCATACAATTATTTTTGGCCGCATTCAGCAAAATTCCCAGACAATAACATCCGGCCAGACTTCCACATCCGCAGGTCTCGACAAGTATGACATCTGGCGATGCACAAATATAGTTCCTATTAACACCTGCCAAATCCAAATTGGTTTATTCCCACCAAAAACCTGATCATAATTTGAATTTACCGCCAAAACCTACGCAGAATTTATCGCCAAAATAATGAGCAAAATTTAAATTTAACGCCACCATGATACTGAGAATTTAAATTTCTAGCCAAAAACCTGCGCAAAATTTGAATTTACCACCAAAACCTGTGCAGTATTTAAATTTCCCGCAAAAAAACCCTGCGCATAAACCCCGCGCAAGTGTCTCGACCTGTACAGAAACTCTCGCGCAGACTTGTGCAAAAACCCGCGCGCAAACCTGCGCAAAAACCCCCGCGCAGACCTGTAGAGAAACCCCCGCGCAGACACCTCAGACAATCACATCCGCTTTATTTTTAGCAACAGTGCAATTTCTCAAACAATCACATCCGGCTCAAGTAATGGAGGTCATTGACTCCCTGATTAGCTGCATTCCACAGATGTCCAGACAATAACATCCGGTCAGACGCCCACATCCGCAGGTCTCGACAGGTCTGACATCTGGCGACACGCAAATATAGCCTCTATTAACAACTGCAACACTGATAAAGGAGATGATAGGATAACTTATAAACTGAAAGATGCTGGGTGGTTAAATATGGTCAACAGACAACTCTTTCATCGCTCCGTGATGTATTATAAAATTCTGCTATTTAAGACTCCGCCGTCCTTATATGTGTTAGCTACCTACCAGTTTAGGATTGGCTTGCGGATGTCTTATACTGCTTTGCTGTATTATTATATTTATAAACCTCGGGGGTTTTTACAATAAGTTGTATTATCTGCTAATATTTTCTTTTCCAAATTTTATAAAATATTCATTTATTCTAATGCGATTGTTTAGTTACAAAATGATTTTAAAAAGTTTGCGATTTTCTCTTATGTATTTGATTTCTAACCAATCTAGATAAGTTTTTTATCTGGAAAATAAAATAAAACTGCCCCCTCTCCATTGTATCATGTATAGCATCCCTATTAATTAGACCATTTTATACTAATATATTGCTGTGGTCAAACAGTTTTTATTTGGCTTTATTTAATTTAATTCTTATTCTCAGGGTTTAATTTTAATATTTTTTTATTTTAATCTTACCTTTTGGCTACAGTATGTACAGCATGTAATTGTAATAACCTTAGTTATTCGACTCCGCCATAAGAGGAACTCTTGGTCTAATAACTACACAAAACGTCACTTAAATGCCTAAGTACTTGACCGATAAAAACCCAAGCAGTTTTACTTAATTTCGACATTGCTCAGCGAAGGCCAAAGGCCTCCGCTGTAGCGGAACCAACGACCAGTTATTGCCTTCTTGGAAGCTAGCGTTAGAATCCCTTCAGCAGCCTAAAGGGAGGAGCCGCGCATACATTTTCGCCAAAACTCGTTTCCGCGAGCCAGACGGAGGCGAAGTAAAATGTTCGTTCCCTCTCATTCCAGCTCACACAACTGACTCTTTTTAGTGAAATAATATTTGGCTTAACGCGAGCGTCGCAACAAAATTATGCCGCTTCGAAACAACGGCTGAAAACATGTGTTCGTCTGCCTCGCTTGCACTCACAGCGACAGATTCTTTCTAGCGCCGTATTTTGCGTTGAAAAGCGGACACATTATTAGAAATGCTCCTTTTCAGGCGCGATTTTAAATTCAGAAACGAGAAAATACAACAAATTAGAACCAGGATCTTAAAAATGGAAAATCTCACAAATAGAGAAGCCAAGGGTAATGCCGTGAAAAAATTTACATGGTGACGTTTCTTCCAGATTCTTTGAACTGGAAGCATAAGTCCCTTACAATTCGCTGTCCCTGATCCTCTGCTGGACCGTTCGGTTCTTTACCAGTATACATTTGTCCAGTAATTAGATACGATGTTTGTGCATTACAAGCTCACCAAACTTTTATGCCGTACTACCCAAGTTTAGATGGAACGTATTGAGTAAACCTCGTCCTACCTCTAAACGGGAAAAGCTGCTCATCTACCGTAACACAATCGGTTGACACATATTTCGATGATAGATTTGCATTCCGCATCAATCAGAGATCCGCTGTAGCAGCTGATTTTACTCGCTCTCTTCTGGTGTTCTAGTTATCAAAGCGAATGAACCGGTATATCTCTCGAAATTGGTTGATTCCCATTGTAGCTCGATACAAGGGATACGAATACGTTTTTCATAGACTTTGAGGTGCTGATTATTGGAATGTTGTTTACCCATCGTTATCAGGATACCAATATATACAGGGTGTTTCAGAATAACTGTTCCTAATTCTCAGAATTGAGAGAGGGCATGTTATTCAACACTTTTTAATAATAAACTAGTGTTCGGAAATATTTCCCTTTCGAGATAATACGACATTAACGAATTGAGTACTTGAAATAATCTCAATGTGAAAAGTAACGATTTTATTGATTTCCAGCCGTTGCAATTTTTATTAATATTTAAAAAATGGTATTACATAAAAATTATAAGAATTGTTCAAAATTATGGCCGCCATTGTCGACACACAAGGTATAACGATATGTGATTGACCGACGAATTCTTCGAAATATCTGCGGACGATCACCAATGTCATCAAAAGCAAGAATAATTCGAGCCACTAACTCCTCTGCTGTGTCCACAGGTGTAGCATAGACGAGTGATTTAATATGACCCCAAATACAAAAATCAATTGGAGTCATATCTGGCAAACGTGCAGGCCAAAGAATAGGACCTTGTCTCCCAATCCATCGGTTTCGAAATTGTGCATTTAAATAATCTCGAACATTTAAACCGAAATGCGCTGGTGCATCATCATGTTGAAAGACTCAATTCCTTAATGTCGTATTATCTCGAAACAGAAAGAAGTATTTCCGAACACTAGTTTATTATTAAAAAGTGTTGAATGACATGCCCTTTCTCAATTCTGAGAATTAGGAACAGTTATTCGGAAACACCCTGTATATGCATAACATTCCTGTGTATTCAAATGTCTTCACTTTTTTATAGATTTTCCTGGATTCTTTGGGTTCCATTTCTGGCAGACACGATCAGATTTTTTGTTGCTTTCCTGCACAATAATACTCGTATTTCTTCGAAGAAGATACATTTAAACGTATCAACAACTGATAAACTTTTGGTTGATGCCATGGGGCCAGGTTTTTGCTGGACAATGGTGTGCTTCTGAATACGAGTAACCTCAGCTGGCGTTTTTTCCATTTAGTACCATCTTTAGCCGCCAAATACGATGCGGCAACATTTTCTTCACCAGCGGCAGCGTTATTCCCATCAGCTTCCTCTTCCTCTTCCGAAGAATTTTCTTCTAATTCTATTTCAACATCTACGTCAGCATTCACATCTTCAACATCCGCAAAGTCGGACAAATCACCTGTTGTTGGTTGTGGTGGAATCCATTCGTCCTCAGAGTTCTCACTCAAATACTCAACATCACTATCACTCAACTCATCTTGATGTATGGTTGATAAATATGCCTATTGTTGGTCATAGGTGAGTCTAAACAGAAATAAACAAAGCAAATAATAGTATACTACTTATTACACCAATAAATTATATCAAACATACCTATTATATTGTGTCACTGATAATTCCCTCATTTCAAAATATCAGTTTTGATATTTGACTTAATAAAATGCAGAATACAGTAACACTCCACAGTCGAAAGTAGAGAAGATAACTGATTTCAAACAATTTATGGCTTTCCTTATAAACTCTAAAATTATCAATAATGATAACGAGCTATATACAACTTCACCTTGACAAAATACTCATTATCTTAAAAGATGACAGATTTATTAACAGAAATCATAATTAAGCACATAAACTTTTACAAAATTGTTTCTCGAATATAAAAATCTACTGTGCACATGAAGATTAAACGTGTTATAATAAACAGCCGTTTTTAACTCAGTTAAGTTTTCTAGTGTTTTCTCCTATAGTAGAGTGTGTTTGAGTGTTTTCACAAGGAGTTAATTGATTGATTGATTGATTATCCTGTAGCCCCTTGGTGGAGTAAAGGGCACTTTAAGGTTGGCGTTTGGCTTATGCTGAAAGGATAGAGACACACTGCTACATAAAAAACACTTATTATCAAGTAACACTTGTCGTGCGGACCTAAACACAAAAACAAATGTTGGCTGATTATCGTCTGCTATTTTAAAAATAGTAAAAGAATTGTATTTAAAGTATCGACGATTTTGTAGCCATATATCATTTGCATTTCTGCCATTCAACAGCAAAATTTACTTGTGCAAAATAGAAAACAGAAACTGTAAACCAGAAGCCAGGAAAATACGATTTTTGATGTTTCATTTAAGACCTCATTGGTCTATTTCTGATGAATATATTTTGAGAATACTTATTTTGTGTCCTAATATTTTACTTTAAATTTGCTGGTTACCTAATTATTTATTCTAGATTTCGCTATATCGAAGTGGAGACTATTATAATTCATGCGAGTGCCAGACAGGTATGACAAATACGGCACGGATTTCGAGACAAACATCATCCCTCTCGCCTTATACCCCTTTTTTACAAGCATCCACATTTTACAGTCCATGGCAGTCGATTAGTCGCATCGAATTTTAAAAGAGCCAATAATAACTAGATGGTGAACATGGCTAGACGCAGCACTGTACTATGCAGAACATTTCAAAGCTTTTAAAGAAATTGTACTTAGTTTCCCTGTCTTCATCCCAATTGATTAAAGAACGTAAAAAAGTATTGAAATATAATTTCGTTCAGTAAAATTTTAGTATTTCTTAAAGCGAACCATAAATTTGTAACCGAATTTATCAAAAACCTTGAACTCAAAGGACTTACTTTGGTAGAGGCTATTGAAATTGTGTGGAAAAGGTTCATAACATTCCGCTTTGTATTTAAACTCAATCCAATCTATTAAATCATAAATAGATGAAAGAATTATTAAAAAACGAAATTGTTTTGAAGATTCCCCTCATAAAATTTAAACCAATCAAAACACTGAAATTTTCTAATTTTGACCAATGAGGTGCGAATTACGCCACAATTTCGTCTCACCAGGAAGATGTGGCAATTTTTGTTAGAACCCCTGCGACAATTTCCCTCAATTTTTAGGTTTTAGAGAATCGAAAGAACACATAATTCTCAACATTATTAAACAAATCGTTCCCCGAGAGAGAGCACCGAATGGCAATTTGACATGGTTTTGGGATCTTACTGCTGAGAATTTAATATATTTAATGACCATTTTATGTAATTTTTAGGCGGCATGGCTCCCCCGCCTGAAATGTTTAGGTAAAATCAATTAGCTTTTGACTAGTTATGAAAAGTATCAAAAAGTCACTTTTTTAATGTCACCAGTGGCAATGTGAAAAAATAATACATTACAAGGGAGAGAAAAGCGTAACTTTTTCCAATGTGTGAATTTGAAACCCTAAGGCGAAGTCCGAGGACTGCACATACAGAGAGGAAAAATGGTGTTCTACGCTGCCGCATATACAGGGTGTTATGGAAGTCCACGTAATAAATTTTACCACAAAAAGATTTCATGAACTGAACAACTTTTTTCTACATAATTTTTTCGAAACCCCTCCCAAAACTAATTTAAAATTCAAAACAGTTTTACTCTAAAAATGTATGCCTATGCATATAAAATAATATTTTAGCTTAATGGCAAAAAACACACAACGCATGTCTTTTGAAATGCAAACCAGCAAAAACTGCATAGGTACTGGTTTTCTTAACATGTGACCACTAACGCATTTTATATATTATTAGAGATATGTAAGTTATCGACAGCATGTTTGTGTGCGATAAGAGCTGTGCAGTTTTAATGTAGTTGTGTCGTTCACCTTAACTTATCTTAGCTTTCTGAGCGGTTCGTCAAATGTAGGGGGTACAAATTATTGTAAAAGTATACTATTAAAAGAAAAATAATAAATAGAAAAGTTGTTCAGTTTGGTGAGCTCTTTAACTGGTTAAAATTATTAAATGGACTTCCACAACAACTTGTATACTATTTTTCCACGACCGGGATCAGAACACCAATGAACAGAATTGCCTGGAGGCTGAACAGGTTTCCGTTACTTGCACTGGTTCTTGTCTCTAGCGTTCTGAGCACAAGGGTGAGACAGCACCCTTATTTTAAGACAATGTAGTCATGCCACTCAGAGAGATGAGGATATTTGACAGCTACACTGAAGCGCAGCCTCACGCCTCAAAAGTTTAAGCTTGGAAGAGTAGCATTTACGCAAAGTTGCTAACTTGCAGTTGCGGCATTTAAACTTCGTGGATATGAAATCAGAATTGTGTTTTAAACCTATGAACTGGATTTCGTAAATTTTGGAACTGAAATTTAGGTCTGTTTAATCCGAGATTAAACATATTGTCAAACTCCAAGTTAAGAACGACAAAAGAAAGAAAGGAGAATGTCTCCGTAAATACTCTACTTATAAATACACTACACTGTTTCCACCACGTTAATTGTCTTTAGGGGATATTTTTCTACTGCTTGCTGGTGTTGTTTGGGTGGAAGCTTCCTTCGGAGTATTTTTCTCCGGATACAATAGAGAACTCCTATTATACCAGCGACTCCCAATATGCTGCAGGTTATCCCGCTGGATAGATAGCAATGATGTCGGATGGTTTTCCATGTCATGTCGTTTAGATGCTGCTGGAAGTCCAACCAAGAAGTCTGCAAATCCTCGAAGTGGTTCGATTACTGCAAGAACAGGTCCTCCGCTACATCTGCAAAACAGCTTGGGGTTACCGTGTCGTTCAATTTGTTGCCAATTGGTTTGGAACATCCCGCAAACGTCCATCTACTGCCTCTTCCTTTGAAGACAAACAACTGAGTTGACGTTGCGTACTCCCGTGTTGAATACAACAATTAATATAACTCTTACCGAGGTTAGCTGTTTTAAAGGGTGCATCGGCGTTCCACATTGCGTGTCTTCGGTCAATTCCCTCGCAGACTTTGATAATCCGTCTTGTTGATTCCATCCTCTACTAGGGGCTAGGTGCTTAGCATTGTGTTTATCGTTTTCTGAACTTCTTGCTGCCGTTTCTTGTCTCCACCCTCTATTGGGTGAGAAGTGCTTGGTACCGGAATTTTCATTTTCTGACTTGTTGGCTGCTATTTCTTGGTTCCACCCTCCACCGGGTGTCAAATTTTTAGTGAACTCGGAGGGTTTCTCGTTTTCTGCAGTTCTTGCTGCCTTTTCTAGGCTCCATCCACCGCTAGGCGCGAAGTGTTTGGTACGGATTTTTCTTTTCCTGCATCCCTTGCCGACATTTCTTGGTTCCACCCTCCACCGGTTGTCAAATTTTTAATGGACTCGGAAGGTTTCTCGTTTGCTGCAGTTATTGCTGCCATTTCTGAGCTCCATCCACCGCTAGGAACTGCTTTAGAAGCATCTGGATAACTTCTAATGATTTGTTCGTGGCCTGCAATTTCCTTTTCTTTGTGTCCACCGACTTTGTGAATGGGAACTTCGTGAATGCGGACCTCGTGAATGAGGACTTTGGAAACTCCATGCACTTGGCGATTTTCTTGTGGATGGGAAGGTGCTATTTTTTTATGTTCGATGATAGCTGGACGTTCAACTCCCGTATTCTTTATATTGGCATCTGCTATCGCTCGTTCTTCCGCTGTAGAATCGGTTGTTGATATTTGCTCCACCTGCTGGATTGTTTGTTTATCATTGGTGGGTAAACTTCGGAACTGACCACAGCTATTGATGTAGTGATCTCCATGGCACAGTTGGCAACTAACAGATGCGAAAGCTTCGGTCTTCTGTGGTCTTTCCTGTACTGATTTTCGAACTCCATCAATGGCTTCCAGGACTGCATTTGCAGAAAAACCATTAATTGCTGGTGATCCTGAACTTCATTGGGGCATTGAAGCGACTGCTCGTATAATTGATTAGTTTCAGGATCCCATTTTCTAGCCATCGCCCTGTTGATCCATGGACCCCAACTGTCGGTGGAGATGCCTAGGTTCTTGAGTGCTTCTACACATTCCTTAGTTGAGCCATATAACTTCTTCAACCCTTGGCATGATTCCTTAGAAAGGACCGGCAGATCGAATATGGTATCTAGGAAATTTGTTAAAATAAGGCGGTTGTTTTGGTACCTTTGGTGCAGCAAATTCCAACGGTGAATTTCGCTTGAGTAACTGCTAGATGCTGGATCAGTCGGCTGGGTTCTTCCTTGACATGCGTTTTTAAATACTGCATTTTGATGACATCGTCCGTATGTTAGTTGCCATCCACTAATTTGTTAAATAGGTCCTTGAAGGTGGCACATTCTTCATAGTTTACCTCGAATATGGAGATTTTGACTTGGTGGAGCAAAATGGCTGTTGCATGTTCTCTCCTGGTCCGTGTTTGTAGTAAGTTAATTAAATTTTTATACCTTTCTTCTACTGTTGTGTACTCAGGACTGAAGTGTATTTGTCCTGAATCCATCTCGTTAGAAATTACTTCTTCGTCTATCTCTGATACACGATCCCATTTTTCTTTCAGTTCCCTCTGCGTGCTGGCGTTGTTTCCTGTTTCTCGTGCCTTTACTATTTGTTCGGCATCGAACATGGCTTGCTTGAACTTATGGATTCGAATCTGTAATTTTCGAATCCGAACCTTTTGTTTAAGATTTTTAAGACCTGGGTGGGTTGAAATACATAGCTGCATAATTTTCGTGTTATTGATGGTCACGGGTTCCATAACTCATCTAGCACCTTATTTTGACTGCTGATGTGAACTTCTGTTTTCTGGCTGGCAGAGTCCTTTTATATTGGAAAATACCTGGGCGACAGCTAATTCGTTAAGTTCCTCAATATTATTAGCCATTTTCTGGGACCTGGGTGGGTTGGCAAACGTTGTTTTCCTATTCGGATGCTGGTAACCCCGGGGATGTGATTGTTCTTAATTGGAAATGGATCCGGCTCGAAGGACCATGAACAGAATTGCCTGGAGGCTGAACAGGTTTCCGTTACTTGTACTGGTTCTTATGTCTAGCGTTCTGAGCACAAGGGTGAGACTACACCCTTGTTTTAAGACAATGTAGTCATGCCACTCAGAAAGACGAGGATATTTGGCAGCTACCCTAAAGCGCAGCCTCACCCTTCAAAAGTTTAGTCTTGGAAGGGTAGCACCGATGTGAATGAATCAAACATTAAATGTCGATTATTTAATTACAAAAATAAAAGTTGTATTTATACAAGCATAACTGCTTAGTTACTACGATTTCAAAGTGCAAAGTATATTTATTGTGACGATATAACATTTCATAACATACGTCAGCGTTAAGCCACTTTATTTCCGCTTATATCTGCAAGTATGTTACACTGAATGCTGATTCTAGGTCGTGCATTTACGCAAAGTTGCTAACGTGCAGTTGCGGCATTTAAACTTCGTGCATATGAGATCAGAATTGTATTTTAAACCTATGAACTGGATTTCGTAAATTTTGTAACTGAAATTTAGGAATGTTTAATCCGAGATTAAACACCAAGAACAAGTATTTTCGTAACTAAAGCATTACCCTAAATCAGAATTATGCCGCAATATTTAGCAGCCTTTGAACTATGTTATTTTAGGAATACCATTACAACAGACATTTAATTTTTTTAATATTCTTCATTCTCTGCCTTGAGAAAAAATGTGTCACAATTTTTTAACCTAGAATCTGATTTTTACTCCCGGTAGTGGAATGAGCATTTTGCTTCTACTGCCAACTTGTTTTTGGTTGCACCTGCAACCTTAACTAAACAAACCGCCGTTTACATGGCCAAAAAGCAGATAACAGACCCTTTAGTTAAATAGCATTGCTGGAGTAGAAATGTTTGTCTTGGTGAACAGTAATTTGTTCACACATTTCTAGGTGACGGCACAATGCAACGTAATAGAAAGAGAGGAACACTGTTGCATAATATGTGTCTCTAATGCGCCTCTTAATGATGTTTTAGAAACCTATTTAGTTTTTGTAACAGGATGGTTAGCCCCGCGCACTCACAATGAAGTAATAAAAAACAAATAATATTTATTACATTTTTTATTAGAATATATTGCCCTAGTTTACGTTGAATTATTTTTCATGTAAGTTTAATTTTATTACTAAATGTACGTTTTGAATTTAAAAAACCGAACATATTTGCTTTCTTACCTCAACGTAACTCATAGCCTTTCTTCTAGAGAAATGGAACTTTCCCCCTGTTATCTTGGTATGTTATTGTAGGTTCTATCAAGTACAAGAGCTCATCAAAACTACTCATATCAGAAGGTCGACCGTTGGTACTATTTAGTGTTAAATAGCATAAGCGCAGAATGTTTACATTTTGTTGGATTTGCCTATCAATCCCAAAATTGAATTTCACTTTCTAGGTATAAAATATAAACCTCAAAATTTGGTGTATTTATTTGTTAGCCAACTTCCTTTTTACCATTATTTCCTTATGCCTTACTTACGATTATTAGCTTAACTCTGGAAAGTACGATGCTTACGAGCTTGGAATACCATATACATATTATTTTATTTAAAAAAAATTACTAAACTCGTGTGTGACTCAAAGATTGAAATGAATTCTTTCTCAGGGTTGGATGTACTTAAAACCAATTGTTTGATTTTTATAACATAGGCAACCATTTAATTTTCAAATCCTGAGTTTCTAAGGGTTATAATATATATAAAATAAGAAACAAACACTTCGGTAACAGCTTTTTAATATGTACGCTTCATTTCGGCTACAAATGTTGTTCAGGTAAATATGACCTCGTCTTACAATTTCTGGCTCTCACATGATTACTGTTTTTGCAGGGTTGTTCATTTACACTGGTAACCAGATTTCGCCTGCTGCTAGAAGCCCCAGTGTCTTCCGATATTGCCTGCCTTCACTGAAACTTTGGTGCAGGTGTGTCGGGACATATTACTTATTCGGAAATGGGTTACGTGCCTTTCCTAGGTGGTTTTGCCAGTGTCCTGCGTTCATGAGATATTGGAAAAAACGCATCTCGAACAGTATCGAATGCCCATCACATACTTCGCACTTTGAAAATACACGCACTGCCACTTACGGTATTACTCTGCCAGTTTGACTCCTGAAATTTGTCTAACTCGAATACTCGTTGTTTCTTAAGCTTTATTTAAGACTACAGCTTATTGCTGTATATAAAAAATAATTTATGATATTTTAAACGTTTGGACTTTAAATGAAACTTGAAATTGTCGCATTTATTTTTGACTACAAACATTTAATTTATTTTTAGAACCGTTTTCACATTGAATCCTATGCTAGTTACATTGTTATTTATCAATTATTCTTACTAATTTGCAAAATGTTTCTTTCACATTGTACTTTTACTTGCGAAATTAATGGTTGATTTAAAAAGGCTGTAAATTAATTTGTGCCCTGACGAAAACATAGCAATATATATATATATATATATATATATATACATAATGCTATAACTCCTACGTGGAGCATACGGGCTCAGTATAGATGACCTATTTTGAACTAGGACCTTGACTTCTCTCCACGATTTTCCAGTTTTCCGTACATCCTCCAGGACTGACCATGTGATTTGAGGTCTTCCAACTTTTCGTATTCGACTCCAGGGCTTGTTTTGCAATATTGCCATCGGTTTTCCTTAGTATGTGCCGGATCCTTTTGGCTATTTTGGCCTCTTTTTCTTTCTGGTTTGTGAGATTGAGTAAGTCTCCGTTCCGGACTGATCCGGTCAGAAAATGCGCAGTATTCTGCGTAAGAACCGGTTAACAAATATTTGTAGCTTGCTGTTAAAGCTTTTGTTACTTTTCATGTCTCACAGCCGTAAAGTAAAACAGATTTCACGTTGCTGTTAAAAATCCTAATTACTTCCCTCGTCTAAAAGACGAAGAAAGTATTGTAATCGCGAAAAAATCACCTTCCAAGATTTATTCAGATCTTCACGTTTCAAGGTGCCTAGATGACGAAAAACAGTTTTCTCAATTTCGCCTGTCCGTCTGTCTGCATGTCTGTTGCCGCATAACTCAAAAACACCGTATCTTTTCACAATCTAACATAATCTTTTAACTTTGTTGGCACTCTTGTGGTATCGCTAGAAGTCCTTCCTACCATATAGGTATGTGTCCCATTTTTGATGGGATTAAATGGAAATATCCATTATTATTAAAGCTACAGGAAAATGGTCTGCACATTATAGGGTCAACTTTTCGAGAGAAACACGATGATAAAAACAAAACTCGAATATCCCTTTCCATATTCGAGCTACAGTCGAAAAATGAGAATATCAACATTTCTATTCGACGTCAGTTTGTTTTTCAATAAATCTAAAAACAAAGTAAAAATACGTAAATTTAACTCAAACACTGTAGGCGACATATTAATTGTGACTAGATTATATTAATATACGTAAAAAAATGCATTAAGAATTCCTACTGTGTTTTCGGACATTCTGAAAAACAAATGAACTCTGATATCGAATTGCAATTTTTAATTTTTTATTTCCCAAGTGTAGCTTGGAAACTAAACGTGATATTTTAGTTCTGTTTTTATTGTCATATTTTCTTCGAAAAGTCCAGTGTTCAAACTAAGCATGCCTGCCACCGGGTTGCAAAGTCTCATATGCAGCTTCCTCTGGATTGTGGGATAGGTGGTTAGGGGAGGTAAGTGATTTGAATTGAATGAAGCTAAGTAGGAAAGTATCCTTAATATAAACCAAATATTTTTATTTATTATTGATCCCATAATTTTATATTATCAAAATATCAATTACAATATTGAAAGTAATATTTGGTTCTTTCGGTTCTTTTCAACAGTCAAATCAACTTTTCTTGGTTTTCTTATCACAAATTCGTTAACATTATCATTCTTGTAGCGAGGGCAGCACTTGTCAGACGCCCTTTTGCCCAAGCGCGACCGGAGCCGGCGCAAGTATGCACCAGTACGATAGTGACGCTCACGTATAAACAACTGTTGTGTGTTATTTACGTAATCTAAGTTCCTTGTTTTGTTTTAGTTATTTTACATTATTGATCACTATTTTCACAAGTTGTAAGTGCTAAATAAATGTTAACACGCCTCGGTTTATAGCTCAGCGGTAGGGTTACTTCAATGGCGTCGGTTTCGGAAGAGGAGGGTGGGCGTTACCCTCAGCTAGACACTGGATTTGATTGGAACAAAGTTTATTATATTTACACTACTAACTAACATACAGATAAGCTTATAACTAGGTAACATATGTGTACAGAAAAAAGAAAATGGAGGATTGGCATCCGCAGTTGGAAGCTGATGTGGTCCTTCGGAGGCGATGTCGGCGGCTAAAGTGGCTCCGTGTCCAAATCCCACAAAGACGGCAGGCTCTCTGTCCAGCAAAGGCGATTGGCTCTAAGTCCAACGAAGGCGATTGGCTCTAAGTCCAGCGGAGGCAATTGGCTCTAAGTCCAACGAAGGCGATTGGCTCTAAGTCCAACGAATGCGGTTGGCTCTGAGTCCAGTAGATGCGGCAGACAGCTAAGTCCAGTGGATGCGGCAGGCAGCTAAGTCCAGTGGATGCGGCAGGCTCTATGTCCAGTAGATGCGGTAGACAGCTAAGTCCAGTGGATGCGGCAGGCTCTATGTCTAGTAGATGCGGTAGACAGCTAAGTCCAGTGGATGCGGCAGGCTCTATGTCCAGTAGATGCGGTAGACAGCTAAGTCCAACGAAGGTGATAGGCTCTGGAGAGGGCTGGGGCTGGTAGATCCTTGGAAGGCTGGAGCTGCTAGCTGGTCCTGGAAGGCTGGATGCTGTTGGCTGACTCTCCTGGGTTGAGTTAGTTTCTACTGCCAGCGTCCGACTATTTAAAGGGGCCAGTCCTTTGTCAGACGCTATCTCGCAGCCCATTGGTCGAGGTAGAAGGGATGTTTTGGCCCGTTTTTGATGCATTTCGAATTATCGCGTTTAATTGCGCGGCGCGATCAATTATCGACCTGATTTGTGTCGCATGGCATAGCTCGCAAAACGGCGGTCCTTTTGATACCTGATATGAGGGTGTTTGTCGCTAAACTCGCCGAATGAATTAATTTTCCCAATGCCCGTGCATATATCGCGCACGTTATTTTTGCGTGCGCGCTCGTTGACCGTTTGAGGCTCAAATTTCATACTTGCTTCAAAAAAAATTCGTCTAATTTTTCCCCGTATTTTGATACTAGACAACCCTGTCTTAGTTTATTGCTTTTGTGAAAATTTCTTAATTTAAGTAAATTCAATCTGCAATGCTGATACATTCGTTGGTATTAATTTCCCTTGCCGGACGGTTCCAATAAAGTTTATGAACGCCACTTTGCTGCACTTTAAAATTTCGCTGGGGTTGCCATTAGTTTTATTGTTTTATGTTTCTACGAGGGTTTTTGAAAATAGATATATTTTCTCTTTGTTTGTGCAAGATCGCGACGGCTTGGTAAACAGATGTTTTTAAGGCCCTTTGTACGGTCGTCGCTTTATGTGGCGACGTACATTTTCTTTGTTGATCTGATCTGTTTATCGGTTCGTATCAATGTGTTAAGTTGATAGTGGTGTTTAATTGAATGTCTCTACAATTCTGGCAGCCCAACGTCGAGCCGATATTTAAAAGACTGATCAGTAATAGCTAAAACCTCTCATGAAATTGAAGTGGACGGTTCTTAATACGTAAATTAACTGAACACCTGAACAGTGTTGTAAAACTACGCTAAATTCGCCGAGGAATCCGCCAGGATATCAGGAGTTTTGTTCAAACCGTTTATGCCAGTGCGTCGCTGCGGCCATTTCTACACCGCTGGAACCGGTTCTAACCATCCCTGCTTGCAAGGCGCAGCGTGTTCCCGCTTGAAGGCGTTCATATTGCACCTCGTACTCTCGCACCTACTACGTCATTGCTGTGACGTTACCGCTTCAGGTCGCTGTTCGGTACTGTTTATCGTCTTATTAAAAGGTAAGCGTATTTTTATGTACTATAGCGGTTTTGTGCGCTTTTGAACTTTGAAGTAAAGGAACTGCCCGTGTTAGCGCACGTTTTTCAGACTCCATTTACTAAATAATTTGAATTAGCAACTTTTAAGAAACTGCTCGTGTTAGTGAGCGATTTTTTCAGACCCCTTATTTTGTTAAGTAAATTTAACTAGTGACTTTAAGGAACTGTCCGTGTTAGTGCACGTTTTTCAGACTCCTTTCTGTTTAGTAGCTTAATTTGTTACTGACTTTTACTCTTGATCTTTGTATTAATATAATATTGGTACAAAATTCATGTCAAAAGACTCGCGTCGTAGTGGGCGCATTAAAAACCTCAGTGCGCAGTCATCAAGTTTTTCAACTGTACCGCAACCAACAGCTGTAACAATGGCAAATTCTCCAGTAGTACAAATGTCCACTGAGCAACTGCAAATGTTACTTGCTGGGGTCGAAACTCGCGTCAACGAGCAGTTGCGGCAAATGCAGTCCGATATATAAGATCAGCTGCGTTCACACGGCTCCACACCACCAGCAATAACGCCTACGCCAACGATTGCCGAGGGAAGCTTCGCGGAATGCACTGCGCGTTTTTCGGGCAATAAAAACGAATAGGTCGCCGCGTTTATGGATGCCATCAACACGTATCGCGATTGTCTAAACATTTCAGAAGACAATGCTATGCGCGGACTGTCTATGTTGTTAACAGGTAATGCGGGAAAGTGGTGGCTAGGTGTAAAATCGAGTATTACAAACTGGAAAGACTTTGAAACTGCGATTAGGAACTCTTACGGCCCGCAGAAACCGGTGTATCAGATCTATCGCGAGTTGTTTGCGCAAGAAAAATCAGAAAATATGCCAACCGATATTTTTGTGAGTCACGCGAGATCCATGTTCGCCCAAATAGAAAACATTCCGTCGGAGATTATGCAACTGGACATGATATACGGCCTAACAAGCCGCCGGATTCGCAAACGCGTTTCGCGAAGCAAAGTTACTTCTTATGATGTACTTTTAAAACTCGCTCGCGAAGCCGAACTGTGCCTCCAGGAGTTACAGCCTTCGGACAAACCGGTATCATATGTGCAGCAGCCTGACACAGTCAGCAAACAACGTGCTCGTTGCAGCTATTGCAAAAATTTTGGACATCTGCTGGAAGAATGCAAAATCCGCGAACGAAAGCAAGCTTCACGCAGCTCGCCGCAAGGTGTCGTACCGCAAACTTCGTCCGGATCATGAAACGCACCTGCTCCAATCAAATGTTACGGATGCGGAGCTATTGGAACGGTGCGCGCAAACTGCCAAACTTGTAAAGGAAATCGACCACCGCCTACGTCTAACAGGGTTACTTCATTAAATTACTCAACAATCATGGAAGTCTGTGTTGTGACAGCACCCTGCACCAAACCACTGCTACCGTTCAAACTGTTGGACCGCGAAGGTGTCGCCTACGCTGATTCTGGAGCACAAGCCAGTATAGCAGGACGGCGAGTTTATGATTATTTGAAATCGGAGCAGCATCCTTTCACTCCGTGTCAAGTGACCATCGCCTACGCTGACGGTATAGCACGCAAAGAGAATATCCTCATCGCTCATGTAAATTTAGAAGTCGCAAATCGCATCATTCCAACTGACCTGATGATCCTACCGGAGTTGCTCAATAACAGGATGCTTTTGGGAGTGGATTTTTTGCAGAAAGCGGGAGTGGTGATTAACCACGGTCAAGCTACCTGGGGCTTTGCTGGCGACCCCGCCTCCATATACGACTTCGCAGAAGACATCGAATTCAAAGAAAACGAGACCACCAGCTGTACAGATGCATCATCCCTATCTATAGAATTGGCAGAATTGCAGTTAGGTGAGAATGAAGGTGTTAACTTAACTAGCAATCAAAAATGGTGATTAAGTCGATTAATTTCAAAATATTCAACTGTGTTCAGTCCAGGGGGAGAACCCACACCATTTGCTGAACACCGTATAGAAATTTGTGACCAAGCATCTATCTTCATTCTACCTTATAGAATGTCACCTGATAAACGGGAAATACTACATATCAGACCTCACTCCCTTTTTAAGCGACCCCCAAGAGACGCCACAGCAACCCTTGAGAAAGAGAGGCAGACCCAAGAAGAATGCATCCTAGATCGTATACGAGGACGTTATTTACGATCTAGAGGGGGAGACTGTAGCGAGGGCAGCACTTGTCAGACGCCCTTTTGCCCAAGCGCGACCGGCGCCGGCGCAAGTATGCACCAGTACGATAGTGACACTCACGTATAAACAACTGTTGTGTGTTATTTACGTAATCTAAGTTCCTTGTTTTGTTTTAGTTATTTTACATCGTTGATCACTATTTTCACAAGTTGTAAGTGCTAAATAAATGTGTTAAGTTGATAGTGGTGTTTAATTGAATGCCTCTACATTCTTAGATAAATACGCGTGTTGTCTGCGTTTGTCACGTTTTTATCGGTACCGAACGGGCGTAGTTCGTCCACTTGTCATCACCTTGCCTTCACAATCCAACAATAAGCAAAGACGTCCGGCAGCGAAATTTAGCCGAGCGTGTAAAGGGTGCTAACATAGTGAAGCGCAAATAAAATAGTCGAGTAGAGCAAAGAAATCAAAATTTTTACGACAGATTGAAGTACGCGTGCTGACACACTGATAAGCGATGTAGAATCGTTATTACAAGAGAGGAAAGCGACGAATTCAGTCAGGTTTGATTTTCTCTGCTTTGCTCTTCTATCTTTTAAAGAGGGGAAATTTTTAAACTGGCATAAATATAGAAAATGTTCATTAGAACAGCCTTGTGGGACCAGAAATATGAGAAACACGACAATATATAAATTATTATACGGATCATTTATGGGAAGGGTGAGCACCTTCATTTGCTATTAGCCTTTGTAGCTAAGGATATTTGAGCATAATACTAATGGAAATTGGAAATACAAAATGTGTATACTATTTTTAACGAATGCGTGGAACTCCCTTTATATTCAACAAAAATTAATACAAAATAGTTTATTAAAGGTCCATCGAACAAAAATTACTAGGAATCACCCTTGCAGACCATAAAACAAATCTATGGATACGTAAACGAACGCAGGTTGTCGACATAAGGAGAAGAATAGCTACTTACCATCAAATGGAATGGGGCAGGTCACGTAGCTAGACACCCTGAAAACTTGAGCGGCACTTTTACAAGATGGAGATCGAGGGGTGAAAAACGAAGCTCTGGAAGACCACAACAATGTTGGTATGGCGACCTAAAAAGAACAGTTGACCTAAACTGGTACCAAGCGGCGCAGAATAGAGACACTTGGAATAATATGAAAGAGGCCTCTATCAATCTGATAGAAAACGGTTAACAAAGAGAAGAAAGATGTTATTAAATTCATTTAACAAAATTCGTATATAAATCACTTTATCTGGCATATAGAATGTTTTATTCATTAAAAATCGGAAAAGATTTAAAATAGTCCATATAAAAACCATTTCAGATTTGACATTTTTAGTAATTATATCAAAGTGGTGTACTTTTTATTAAACAAAATAATAATGTGATTAAAATATCCCTATACATAAACACGTGTTGTGTCTGTGTGTTTGCCTCTGTGACCGATTGTCAACGATCGGTTGCAGTTCATTCGCCATCGGTCTTGTCGTTCTAGTGTCCTTTATAATGCAAAGATAAGCAAATACGTGAGCCAGCGGAGCTCAACCCAACGTGTAAACAAACATTCTATGATGATTTTGCGGTTCTCCATATAAGTGATAAAATTCGCCTAATCCCCGTCACTTTTCTATTTATTTCGTGCCGTTACATGTTCTTTCAGTGCCCCTCTGCTGTATGTACAAATATTTTAGCAAAAAAAACATTTACATAAGGTACAGTAATTATTAAGACTTCTGGAATACATTTTTACTTCCTACATAGAGTTGAAATATCTTGACTATGACCACATGAAGAGTTGCTCAACTTTGTGCTATATAATCTATCTGATTTACTCGTTACATTTCTCAATTACTCTCTGGTTCACTCTATTTGTACCCTAACACTTCCAACTAGCAATCGGATTTTGCCTGAGAGCACAAATTCGAATGCTATGGACTGCGATTTTTTTCCTTTGCGAATTAATGTTGTTCGCATTACTAATTAAGTATTTTCCTTTGTTGTTTCAATATTACTAGAAGCATTAAGGGTTGTATTTAGTTAAGCCGTCTTGCACCGTGGAATAGTGAAACACTAACTGGAATATCTCGCTTCACAGCAGTATGATTAAAAAACTAATTTAAGGACCATTTAGAGCAACCTTTTCTCCAACGGGCTAAATCTCGAAAAGCGTTTTTTTTTTCATAAATGTGGATGATATTGCGTTACACATAACACATGAATTTTAATTGATACTGCCAACGGAATTCATCTTTATAAGTTTTTGTCCTTTTGCCCCGTTAAATAAAAGTATTTTATTGACCTACATGCATCGATCTATTTTTGCGTTCCCTGCAGTGACGAATTAATTCAGTTAGGGATTAGAAAGTGTTCTATTAATTTTGTTAAAATTTCGTACAAATATAGGCAACACCTTAACCAGGGCTATGTCCCGGCAACCACCCGTTGTTAAACAACAAGCGTATTACTGATAAAAGAATAAGAGGATTATAAGAGGATTATACCTTTCTGTAAACTGCAGGTAGAAAGTTACTTAGCTTGGTAACGTTTATCCAAATCAAACTAATAATACAGCAAGTACGGTTCTCAAAGTAATCAATTTTATTATGATATTGGAATCAACTCCATACATAATGGAATCAAAAGAAAATTTCTTCAAGATATTTACGACATCTTAGCTAATAGTGTTGATAGTGCTAACGAGAAAAAATTAAAACAATAAATACATCAGCGCAAATACTTTACTAAAATAATACATATAGCAATAACATAACTGTTGTTAGTGCATAAATAAACAATCTTACAAACAAATATAACTAGTGATTAACTAATGCCAAATATTCATAAATAAATCAGCCTGTATAGTATTTTGTATACTGATCTAGATAAATTAATTAAAAAATAAAGGGGAAAAAAGTAACATTTTTTTACAGTATACATACCTATACACATTTTACATTTAATTGCAGAAGATATAGTTTCTTCCACGTACATCAATTTAAAAATGTCTCTCGAATAGGTAGCTGTCGTGATTGTCTTGAATCCAAAATTTCGGGTAACAATGCAGAGTTATAAAATTGTTCAAGTTTCGGAAGCATTTTTTGCTCCCAAAACAAAGGATCGGTTTTTATCACTTTCACTGAAATATCACTAGGAGTCCAAATAACAAAATAGCAAATGTCTTTTTTCGCGATATTTAATTGCCCTTGGATTTGGTACATGTAGCTGTCATTTTGTTTTAATTTTAATTCACCTTCCTCTACTCGACAGAATTTGATTTTATTGTTTAATACGGCTTCCATCGGAGTGTACATTCTTGCACTGTACGGACATTTGATTTCTAGAAACGCATTTTCACCAACCACTCCGTCTGGAGATGCTGCCAAAAATGGGTGGACTTCATCCACGAATAAACCGCAAGGATTAACCTCTATATTCATTACCCCTTCAAAATCGTCTATGGCCCGATGCTCATTTTCTTTCCCATATTTTGTAGCAGCGCTCCCAGTAAACTGTTAGTATAATAAACTTTTTATTACATTTGCGCAAGACGTTGTATTGCGCAATTTACAAATGCGGCCAAAATTTGACGCTGTCAATCTTTTCCGCCGCTCTTCATACCACCGATTGCTTCGGTGTTGCCCAACAGTTTCCTTCAAAATTTCTTCACGCCCCAAAGATAATTCCTGTACAAATTTCTGCGCTGCTTCCTTCAAGTCTTCGTACAGCATATCCGGCGTTGGTTCAGCTGCATCCGGCCCATAATTAATCAGCGTCTGCGAATCGAGAGTACTTAGTACGGTAACGTTTTGCTTTCTGATTGCGAAGCAATTGCTTACGCTTTTGTTTTTCGCAAAATAACTTTTTATATTTTCCAGGCGTACTATTGGCTGTACTTTGCACGATTTCATGGAGCATACCCACTTCATTATGCGCCACTACAGCAGCTTCACACCTAGCTTGATAACCGCTCCGAAAAGCGAAATTCACACGTTTACCGGCAACAAATTTCGCAACGTGGGAATTATAAAGTTCTGCGGAATTGTTGGTAACATCATGTATTAAACTCTTAGAATGGCAAGCTACACGACGTACTGCAGTCATAATTTCCTCAAACAAACCGCTTTCTTCTAAATCTGGAACCATATTTTTTTCGCCTTTAGCACCGGTACAAAAATAATCGCGCCCCTATGATCACCAAAGATATGTGTCGGTCCATTTAAAATATCTATCTCCAGTTCTCTAATTTTTGTATCTGTAGTTGCATCTTGGCTTTTTCTAAATTCAATGGCTTTGGTAACTGCACTACGAAACCTGAGAATATTTTCTGAGATTATGTCTTTTAATTCGTTTTTCTTGGTTTTTGGTTTTTTGTCAACTTCTCGTAGTTCGTTTATGTAATTGCGCAAAATATGGTTTTTGCATTCAACTTTTTGTATTATAGTGGAAGGACCATAGGGCATGGACTCCACCAGTTTTCGATGCACGCTGCTGTCGCCATCACCCACTAATTTTACATATTTCATACCGTACATCTCCATTGATTTTTGGAAACCTTCTACTATGATTGCAGCCTCCATTCCAGTTGATGGACCGGTCCAATTTCTATAGCAGGTGTGTTCTGGACATTTGTTATCTTTGTACAGATCCTTCCGTGCACACACCAAACAAAACTTATTTTTAACGGCAATATACAGCACCTTCTTTGTCCGAAGTCCAACTATACAAGCAACCCCTGACAAGGCGTTATAATTAGTGCGATACGACCGTTTGCTCCACGCTCCGTCTGCTACTACTGCAATGTTTGGACACCCTTGGTCATCTACTTCTCCTAGTTCCACTGCTAGTTTCGTCTCTTCTTCCGCGGCCTTCTTCATCACGTCAATTGCAGCTCGGTTATAGATTTCGCAAACTTCATCTTGGTAAACGGTGTAAGTAGCATTTGATGGACTGGGAATATCTAAAGCCGCAAAAAACTCAGTAAGTTGGGTATATCCGGCACCGATGGACACAATCGCAGATACGGCCAATAAATTAATGTTTATTCGCGGATTTTCTGAATTTTCAGTTGAAATTGTCTCGGTTTTATTGCACACTGCACATTTAACAGTAAATACCGACACAAACCCTTTGCGTCTTTCACCAATAAGATCTATATCGAAAAACGAGCACCCAAATCCATCGTGCTGCAGTGCCTTCAGTGTCTTGAAAAAGTGCGCGATATCTACAATTCTGCGACCACTAATTTCCGGACGCTGTTCTTGTTCTTCTGGTTCCATTGCTTCAGTGTCTAAATCCGGAAAAGATTCTGTCGATGAACTGTTTTCATAAACATTTTCGGAAACAATGGAATTTTCAAAATAACTTCATTTTCGGATGAAAATATTTCCTCCTCGCTATGGAAATTTGTTTCGTTATCATTAAAATATTCTTCAGCAGAAGAAACTAACATATTCACTTCACTTTCTTCATCGTGTACACGCGATACACATGGTGCACTAACTGTGCGCACCCTTTCTTTTGCCGCACGAATTTTCTTCATTTTTTCTTTGACACTACGTCTTGTTTTAGTCAACCGCAAGTGCTTCGAATTTGCAAACTCTGTACGACCCATTCTCGAAAACTAAGAACGACTAACTGAAACACAGGCAATATCACATCGTACTAATCGCTTGGTAATTATTGTTCAACTCGGATTTTATAATTAGGTAGGAGTAATGAGTAAGTACTTCCTAGAATGAAGTCATTATTTATATTAGAGTGGAATGTATCTATAATTAGTTTCGAGACCAAGTAGTAGGTAAGTAGACAGACGTTAAATAATCAAAAACCAATTTAATAATAATAAAATTATTAGTTAATGACATTTTACGTTTAAAATAATTGCAGCAGATTTTGAATAAAAATAAATAAGTAAATTATTAGAAGAATTTTCGGGTGGAAAATAATTATGTACATAATTGTTTAGCTTTTGCCACCAATATTTTTTTTCACAAGATTCTATTGCCAGCTTCTTTCCTTCTCTTCCTGCTTCTATCATTTCATCCCATGCTAAGACCGTTATACCAGTGTATACTGTTTCCTGGTGTTTGAAAAATGTCCGACTCGAGATTGGTGGAATATTTAATGCAGAAGTGATTTCTGCCAAACACGCGTAACTACCACCGGTGCATACAATTCCTAATGACAAAACAAAAATTTAATTAACGAATAACAAGAAGATTTCCAAATTTATTATGCGGTATCCAGCCATCTTTGACGATGTATAAAACTTATAATCAGTGGCGTAACCACAAAAAATGCCCCCCCCCCGCAATTAAGCCCCTACCCACCATATCAAAAATGTATACACTGCGTTCGTAAAGTACCCCCCCCCCTGCTTAACTTATGCTAAACTTGAATTAGGAAAACCAAACTTTAAGACAAGAAATAACCCGACAAAAAATATGCTTTGAATAAACAAAAAAGTCGATTTGTGCTACAGTAGCGTCGTGACGCCCAGTGACGCCAAAATTTTAAATGGCAAGGGGGGTCGAGTGATACCTCATTTGAAATCTCTCGTCATTCTGAGTATAATGGGCTATTTTTTTTTAAATTTTATCGATTCGAATGAAAACACCGGCAGGGTGAATATTAAGATTTTGGCATATTAATTCACTGAATTCGGAACTAAATTAACAGAAAACGTCTGCAAACGTTCCAAAACAGGTTTAAACCGAAATATTTACTTATGAGGAAGCTCAAAGGTTTGATGATGAATCTTTCTACGGGCCTTTTCGGTTTTCGAAAATTTAATTTTGTTATTTTGACATGTTAATTAGAATCGATAAAATTGAAAAAGTATAGCTTACTATACGCAGAATGGCGAGAAGAGCTTTTAAATGAGGTATCACTCGAACCCCTTGCCATTTAAAATTCTGGCGTCGTTGAGCGTCACGACGCCACCGTAACAGAATTCAAATTTTTTGTTTACCGAAAATGTAGTATTTGTAGTCTTATTTCATATCCTAAAGTTTGGTTTTCCTAATTCAAGTTTTGCTAAAATTAAGCGGGGGGTGGTGGGGTTACTTTACGAACGCAGTGTATAAACACTGCACCTTGGAATTCGCCCTCCCCCCCCACGCATAGCGGGGGTTGCAGGTGCCTAGTTATGCCACTGCTTATAATATTTTTTACAACAAACATTAGAGACCAAAATGTATAGAACTAACTATGGAATCTTGCTGAATCGTATAATAATTATACTAATATTGAATTCGAAAAATTGTGATTTTATCTAAAATATTAGTTTGGTCTTGATAATATAGATTCATTGGTGAATTAAAAATATTTAATTTAACAATTTCAAAATTTTTATTTTTTAGTAGTAAATACGATATGCCTTAATTACTAATTATACTTAATTAGTAATTAAGGCATATCGTATTTACTGTACATACATACCGGTATCTATTTTATAATACGAATATTTATTGCTAGTTTAGCCATATCCGATCGTTAGACTATTTAAAAACTAATTAAATATTCATTTAGCCAAGAAAATATGTAACTACATATTGGAAATACATAAATGAATTGTATACGTGTCGGAAGGCAATGCAATATTTAAAATCTGAAACAAAATGCCAACGCAAATGATTTGGTATTTAGTACCAAGAAACATTTTAATCCGCTTAACTTTCCAGTTCTTAATCTTTCTGGAGCCCGAGTCATACACAAACAATTAGTCTTAGTTTTAGTAGTTATGCAACTTTACATACATCAAACAGAATTTTATTTTAAGTAAATGTCAGCCTTAAGGTATATTTTCCTACTGTGCACATAATTTTGACAGACAACTAGCAAAGGTTGTTATGGGCTCTACAATTGCATTAAAAATATTTTCTTGGTTTGTTTCGTGAGGTTACGGTTACAGATTGTTCCGTAAAGTGCTCTCATCGCTCTTTTTCTTTTTATTACCTTATCTTCTATGTCCTTCTCCATTTTACCAGTGTCAAATATTATTGACCCTAAGTACTTATATTCTGCGCATGCTTTTATGGTTTCATGTCCTATGTCTGAATTGTGTGCTAATCTTCCAACACACATATATTCCGTCTTCTTAAAATTAATCAAGAGTCTCCACTTATCATATTCCTCTTTCAATTTACGTAGCATGTAAATCATGTCTTCTTCGTCTTGTGCCTCAATGAGTTGGTCGTCAGTGAACATTAAATAGTGTAGGGTTTTGTCTCTTATTGGTATACCCATTCCTCCACATTTCCGATACCATTTTTCTAACGCTTGTTCGGCATATAATATTGACACTTTTATTGCGTTTGTTACCTTATTTCCTACTCTGATTTGGGCTTCTGGGTTTTCATACAGCACTTTAGTCATTTATATCCATTTTTCTTAAGTGAAACTACAGCAAGTGTAGCAGCAGGTGATTCAAAAGGTAGTTTTAATATTGCAGTTTAAAGAAATATTCAATCGAGACATTAACATTACAGGCAAACTAAATAGAAGAACCAACGATGAGCTGAAAGAAGGAGTTTTGGGGTTGAAAATGCTGATCAAACCACCGGCTTGTATTGATGTATTGCTTGAGAGTGCAGCGTATCGACTGGGTCGGTGCATAGGGTTCTGAAGAAGCATGGTTATCATCCCTACAAACCTCAGTACCATAGAGATATTCTTAGTCGATGAAGAAACCAGGAGCGTATTCTGTGAAGCCATGCAGGAACGCTCAAACGAAGATAGGAGCTTTTTGCGGTCAATCTGTTTTACAGATGAATGTTCTTTTACACTTAATAATGAGCTGAATATGAAGAAGACTCGATACTGCGCCCAAGAAAATCCTCGGATAGCTATTGAAACAAGAACGCCGTTCTCGCAGAAACTTGGACCGTCTGAAATAGTTGGAAATTTAATATCGGATTCTTATTTAAAACTTTTGATCAATCAGATTGGCCCTGCATTAGGAGAAGTTGCACGTGAAAGTCTCTCTCTCTCTCTCTCTCTCTCTCTTGCCTTATTTCCCTTGCAGGTTTGTTGTACTCAACCTCCAATAATCTCTATCTTCTATATCCCATGATCTAAGATTTTTCTCTAACATAATATTATAAACACATGTTTTCCATTTTGTGCGCCAGCGTGGCTCAGATGGTTAGAGCATCGGACTGCGGCGCGGAAGTCTGGAGTTCAAATCCCAGATCGATGCCTGGCGGGCGGCCTACCCAGTCGCTTTAAATAATTGGGAACCTGCGTTCGAAAGAACAAGGGGTAATAATGCGGCTGTCTAATGCGTGGTGCTCACCACATCACCACGTGTCATGAATTTGACACGCGACAGTCGGGTGTGAGAGCGAGGATACGGAAGCTCTAACCTTCCGCCTTGCAGGCCAAGCTCCTTCATGGGGTGTTAGTGCCTCACCATTATTATTATGTTTTCCATTTTACCGTTGATCTACCCCTTTTCCTTTTTCCCCTAGGTTACCAATTCATAATCGCCCTAGGCCATCTTTCTTCATTCATCCTTTGAACGTGACCATACCACTAAATGTTCTATTTTCAAGTCTTCTAGTATTTTTTTTTTGCTACTTCCATCTCTCTCCATATATCTTGCGTTCTTATCCTATCCATTCGTGTATACTGTAGGCTTCACCGCATAAAATCCAATTCTACTGTGCGGATCTCATCTCTTATTGAAGACGTTAAAAATTTTTTTTTCTGTAACGTTTTTATTTAAATCAATTTTAAAAATACAAAAGTTATTTTAATTATAAGACCACCTATGTGGTGGGTTTAAAAGGTAGCTTATATGTCAATGTCGTTTTCACTACTTATTACAGCTAGATTTGATAGCTTTTCTTGTGTTATACTTGATTTTTAATCATTTTTTATTATTAACTTGAAAAATAATCTGTCATCCTCGGCAACAGAGACAGGTAATGTTAAATAAATGGGTAAAGCAATCGATAAATTTAGGATGTGCGAATTAAGTTATTTTTAAAGAAATATTTCAAAATATCGACTAAAGATGCAGTAGATAAAATCTCTATTATAACCAACTGCATCTATGCCGAAATGATTAGTTCCAAAATTTTCCCATTTAATTTCCTGTACGTGACGTCACGCGGTCACGTTATCTCATTGGTTATGTTATGACCTTATGACGCTGTATCTTCACCAATAGCATTAGATGAGAACTCAAATCGGAAAAAAACAGTTATGTAACCAAGGTCTCGTTATTGGGGCAAATCCTCCGGGCAGTACACAACCCGAGGAAAAAACCCAATCTCAGGCCCAACCTGAAGCCGATCCAACTTCAGGTGAGCAGAAGAAAAGACTTTCAGGATCACAACGCCGCAGACTTGCTATAGAAGCGACAAAAGCTAGAGTAAGCCCATTAATCCTAGAAAACCTAGGGCAAACCATCAGAAAAAAGAACTGGGGACTACTAAAGACCCAGTTCAAGACCCAAAAAAGAGAACCCGAACGGAGGGCAGCACTCCCTCCCCCTCTGTTCAAAGGGGATCAAAAAAGATTAAGGGTGACGACTCGAAGGACAAACCCAGTACTACTGCACTGCGACAGTCCTACAGTCAATCCCTTTCAACCACTAAGATGGCAATTACTCTGCAAACCTATCCTGAGGGCAAACTATCCCCAGAATAGGCTAACCACACTCAACAGGCCGTCACTAAAGAAATTTTCAAGTGTGCGCCTGGAACTGGACCACAGTTCACAAATAGCTACGCCCATGCTGGTGTGCTATACGTGTCCTGTGCAAACGATACCTCGAAGCAATGGCTGCTGGAAAAGACGCCACAACTTCAACCATGGGAAGGGGCAAACCTTCGTGTTGGAACAGCAAAGGATGTGGTTAAAGCCTCCAGAGTGGTCGTATGGATCCCCATTGACTTACTGGAGGCCAAAGAAGCCACCAAGATCCTTCCCCTGCTGAAAACGCAGAATAAAAATCTGACCACTGAGGAATGGAGAGTGATCTCCAGTCGTATCGAAACTCAGGGCACTATCTTAGTCCTTGCGATTGATGAGAACTCCCCGATGGAACTGAGCAAAGTGGGATTTAAAGACTACTTAGGTCTATCTCAGATAACTTTCAGGGTGTCAAAGAAGGCAGACAAGCAAGATGACGCTGGAGGTAGTACAAGTAAACCTCCAGCATAGCAAAACGGCAACAGCTGCCCTCTGTAAATACTTGGTCTCCAAGAACATAGACATAGCCTTGATTCAAGAACCCTGGCTCTTCAGGGAAAAAGTATCAGGCCTTCGAACTGTCAAAGGTAAGCTAATCTATAATAGAAACCTTGATAACGTGAGATCCTGCATTTTTGTCAGGGAAGAACTTTACGCTTTAAAACTGATGAACTTTGGTTGCAGGGATCAAGTAGCTATTAAAATAACAACACAAATGGAAGGAAATCTGAAGGAAATAATAATCGTTTCAGCATATCTTCCATTTGACTCTCCTAATCCACCTCCAACTGAGGAACTACAACACCTTATTGACTACTGCAGGCTATCAAACCTGCAGTTGATAGCTGGAATTGATGCCAATGCTCACCATGTAGCATGGAGTAGCAGTAACGCCAACAGAAGAGGTTAGTATCTCTTTGATTTTATTGTATCCAAGATTTGGATATACTGAATCGGGGGAACAAACCTACTTTTAAAACACGAACTCGCAAAGAGATTTTCGATATCACTTCGGCTACCTCTAGTATTAGCTCTCAGATAACTCGTTGGCATGTGTCCGAGGAACCGTCATTTTCGGACCATAGATACATTCGAATGGAAATCAGTAATTTTGATAAGCCAGTTTCGGAGTATTGTAATCCGAGAAATACAGACTGGGGGAATTACAAGCAGGATCTACAAGTCAATATAATTAATTTCAAAAATGAGATTAAAAATAGTACTGATATCGAGCTAACATCTATTGAGCTTCAGGAGGCTATTTTAAACTCATATCACAACAACTGCCGGGTCACAAGACAAGCTACCAACAAAGATGTTAGTAGGTGGAACTCGGATCTAGCACAACTAAGGAAAAACACACGCAAACTTTTCAACAAGACGAAAAGAACCTGTGAATGGGATAATTATTATCAATCTCTGACCGAGTATAACAAACAAATATGCAAAGCCAAAAGAGACTCCTGGAGAAATTTCTGTCAAGAAGTTGAAAACACTTCTGAAGCAGCACGACTCCAGAGAATTCTGGCCAAAGATCCTGTGGAACCCGTTGACACAATCTTAAAGCCAAATGAGAAATTCACGGAAACAAGTAAAGAAACCTTGGAGCTTCTTCTTCAAGCACACTTTCCAGACTCGCATGTGGTTTATCCTGCAGAAGAGCATCAGCCAAACCTCAATCATCCGATTATAAGGGCGGAAAAAAGGAACTGGCAAATTTCAAACAAAATCGCTACCCACAAAAGTATTGAATGGGCCATAGATTCGTTTAATCCATACAAATCTTCTGGTCCTGATGGCATAATACCTGTGCTACTGCAACAAGGGAAAGAGATTCTCACACCAAAGCTTTGTAGACTAATAGCAAGCCTGGCAATGGGATACATCCCGTCTGTCTGGAAACAATCTAGAATTGTCTTCATACCCAAACCTGGAAGAGACTCTTCTCAGGCGAAGTCATATAGACCTATTAATCTATCTTCCTTTATGTTAAAGTTGATAGAGAAAACATATCAGATAGAGCTTTCCCTTAGGAAGCCTATTTCATTCCCATCAACATGAATATAAATCGGGGAAATCATGCGAAATTCCTCTTCACCAACTAATGAGAAGAATTGAGGAGGCAATCAACTACCAAGAAATTGCACTGACAGTTTTTATTGACATTGAGGGAGCCTTTGACCATACCTCCTTCGTATCAATGATAGCTGCAGTAAGAAACCGTGGGGTAGAAGACACCATCTGCAGGTGGATCAGTAACATGCTTCACGGCAGAAAAATTTAATCAACCCTTTCTGGTAAGACAATGGAGGTGGAAGCTGCCAAAGGATGCCCTCAAGGGGGAGTTTTGTCACCCCTGTTGTGGAACCTGGTAGTGGATGAGCTCTTAGTTGAACTAAGTAGGGAAGGTTACTATACCCAGGGGTATGCCGATAATCTGGCAATACTCATCTCTGGGAAATTTGATAACACAGTCTCAGAGATTATGCAAAATGCTCTAAGAATTGTGGAAAGGTGGTGCATCAAAGAGAACCTAAGTGTAAATCCGCAGAAAACGGTACTGGTTCCATTTACTAGAAGAAGGAAATTGGACAGGCTTAAACTGCCAAACCTCTTCAATGAACAGTTGCAAGTGAGCCAAGAAGCTAAATATCTGGGCATAATCCTGGATGCTAAGTTAACCTGGAGGTCACACATACAAAAAATTGCACATAAAGGCAAAACAACTATTATGGCAACAAAGTGTGCAGTGGGCAAAACCTGGGGACTTAAGCCGAGCATAGTACACTGGCTGTACACTGCTGTGGTGAGACCTATGGTATCCTACGGATCGCTGACCTGGTGGCCAAAAGTAGAACAAAAGCAAACCAAATTGTAGCTTTCCAAACTCCAAAGGCTGGCTTGCCTATGTATAACAGGGCTGATGAGAAGCACTCCAACTACAGTTATGGTAACCCTGCTAAGCCTTGCTCCCCTAGATATCATAATCAAGGCAGAGGCAAGGACGACAGCGTATAGACTGAACTATAATGGGAACTGGAAAATCGGAATAACCAGCAGTATCACTAATCCATTACTAGAAATGAGCAGTGACACAATGCTTATCAGGCATAACCTTAACAAACCCTTTTACATCCAGCTAGAATGGAACGAAGGGCTGGCACAAAGACATGGTCAGGAAGGAAAACTAGTCTGGTACACAGACGGAACCAAAACTGATAACGGCACTGGAGCTGGGATATATGGGGAATCTCCCCATTTTGAAGCCTGTGCATCTTTGGAGAAGTTTGCAACAGTATTCCAAGCCGAAACTCATGCCATAGACATTTGTCTTCAGGAAAACATAAAGAGGAACTATCAAGGCAAAGATATTCCTGTCCTAACTGATAGCCAGGCTGCCATAAAGGCCCTAGCTAGCCACCGGATTAACTCAAAACTAGCTTGGAATTGCCTTCAAAACCTAATAACCCTGGCAAACCACAACAAAGTAACCCTCATGTGGGTTCCGGGCCATAAGGGGTTAAAAGGCAATGAAAAAGCTGATGCCCTTGCAAAAGAGGAAACAGAAATGGCATTTTTTTGGTCCTGAACCAGTATTTGGAATTAACAAAACCTCTGCTCGTGGCTGGTTGGTTGGGTGGATAAAAAGATCGCAACATAACCACTGGAACCATGTGGATGGATTAAGACACAGCAAGACCATGCTAAAAACACCATCTAAAAAACTAACAGATGATTTACTGCTACTAAGCAGACGCCAAATTAGGCTAGTGACAGGACTGATAACTGGACACTGCAACCTACGCAAGCACATGCATACAATGGGCATCCTAAACGACGAACCCATATGCAGACTATGTAATGAAGAGGACGAAACAGCCTCTCATATAGTTTTTGATTGTGAAGCCCTCGCCCAATGGAGACATACGCTCTCGCGTGGAGCCAATACAAGAGAAACTCTAATTAGAGAAAACCTAGTGAAAATGTTACTAAACCTAATAAAGACGGCAAAACTTTTCACTGAATAATGTGATATGATGAGTAACACAATAAGCCCAAGGCTGCAGTGTTCGAGGCACCTAACCCTGCCATCAAATCACAATTCAATCAATCAATCAAGGTCTAGTTCAGGGATGAGCAACCTGCGGGCCGCAAACGGCACCCCACACTTTCTCGTGTGGCCCTTCAAAGATTTTACATTTTGACTTTTAGAAATTCCTACGGTGTCCCGCAACCTCATTGTACCCTAGGCGTGTTAACCTAATTTTTGGAAATGATGGGCACTGATGGCAGCATTTCCGAAAACTAAGCATCGGCATTTCTTGATATGAAATGTTACGCCGAGCGGCTTCGTTTGATGCTACGCATATGTGCCGCAAACGCTGCATCGGAAAGCGGCATAAAGTCGAAGCTCAAAGGGTATTTCAACTCCTTCAGAAACTCGAAAATATGCCCAGCATTTACAAAAATTAATAACGGAATTTGAATCGCGATTTAAAATATTTAGATCAGAAAAAAATGTTGACATACATAATTTCTATCAAAATTATATGAATTTAGAAAAATTCCCACGATTAGGAGCACACGCAAAGCAAATAATGACACTTTTGGAAGCACCTATGTTTGCAAACAATTATCTTCCGCAATGAAAATAATTAAAAGCGTTCACCGATCAAGATTAAATGATGTACGGTTAGAGAGCTGCGTGCGAGTTGCTGTGCCGTCTATATCTGCAAATATAGACCAATTGATGGCAAAAAAACAATGTCAAATTTGTCATTAATAGTAATTTATTATACAAGACCATAAAGTTAAATTTTATCCACGAGTGAATCGTTTAACGTCGGGACGTTAATGATTCAAGATTGGATAGTAATAACTTTATCGTCGTGTATAATACAAAAAAAATTCTATAGCAAGAACTTTAACAATTTCAAAAGAAAATAAGGAAAGTCAATCACATTTTAAAATGTCAGTGGCTAGATTGGGTTGCTAGGATAATACGAAGCTGTAATATTTAATTTAAATAAAAGTTAGAAAATTAAATTACTTTATCTACCCTTGATGTGAAAGTGCTACTTTATCTACCCTTGCTGTTAAAGTGATACTTGACCTTTTGTTTTGAGTCGATTTTAAAGCACACTTTAACATTTGCTATAGAAAAAATAATCTTTTTCCACATATATCTTTCGCCGTTTTTCATTATTTCTATTGAGTGTTTAATTTCTGTAATTTTTTATACTAGGTTTATTTTGTTAATAAAGAGTTCATTTGAGTTCATCATTCAGTGTTCGTATTATCACAAATTTCTTACATGCGGCCCGCACAACATTTTTAAATTTGTAGCTGGCCGTTGTCAAAAAAGGTTGCTCGTCCCCCTGATGTAGTTGCTGCCCCTTAGGCCCTGCACCCCTTGCATGCCCGCTTAAGACGGCCCTGTGGCCAACAACAAAATATATTAGTGTACCACCTTGATCCAGATGTTTGTTATGTAGTGTTGTAATTTAAATTTTGAAAACTCCAATTTTTTCAGCCGTTGCGGTGTTTTATACAGCTATTGATTTTTTCCAGCAGTTTATTTACCGAATGATCTGAAAATAACAGAGATCTCCATTTAATCCCATCGAGAATAGGACACTCTGTACATATAATTCAGCACTTTCTTACATATAAAATTAGCATAATGTACAACTTTTATAAAATTTGCTTTGAATTAATATATACTGCTGAGAGTTTCCTAAGTATTAGTGTGTAGCGGCAGTGCGTATCCAAGTTTGCGCGCAACAGTTAAACCTCGTTTCCGGCGAAGCGGCGCTGTTGGTTCACGCGCACGAAAAATGACGCTAGACAGTTATCGGTCGCAGCGCGTGCAGTTCAGATCGTGGTTTGGTTAATTATCATACATGTTTTTGTATTTAGTTATGGTACAAGAATAAAGTGTTTATTAGCAAAGCAGAAGTGTTTTCATTTAAGTAGTGCAATATAACTACAGTGGTGACCCTAATAGAAACAGAATATAGTGTTTTTAGTGAGCACGTGCTATTTCAACCATGCCGGTCGATTTGGATACTGAAAATTTCGCAGACGCGCAGCAAGATCAATCAACAAACACGGGAGGTGCTCCACATGTTGACGAAATCCGGCAAGTAAAGCTACCACCTTTCTGGCACGTGAATCCTGCTCTCTGGTTCGCGCAAGTAGAAGCACAGTTCCACGCTTATCACGTACGCTCAGACCAAAGTAAGTACTTTACGATAATTAGCTCCTTAGACAGTGCGGTACTACAACAAGTGTCGGACATTGTAACGGCTCCCCCGCAAACAGACAAATATGAAACTTTGAAAACAGAACTCATAAATAGGTTTACAGACTCCGAACAAAAACAATTACGTGCAGTGCTAACGGACATTGAATTAGGTGATAGAACCCCCTCGCAATTGCTACGCGAGATGAAAGTTTTAGCCCGCGGAAAACTAAGTGATGAGTTACTACAAACGTTATGGTTGCAAAGACTTCCCGCGGCGTTACAGTTAATTTTTAGTGCAAGCGATGCAGTTTCTTTGGACAAAATGGCTGCCATAGCTGTCAAGATAACGGAAGTCAGTCTCGTGAGCGCCCCCAACATAGCTGCCATAACTACACCCTCAGCACCACAGGTGGCGCCACCGACAATACCAACTGCACCCACGCCAACTACATCCGTTGGGCATTGCCACGCTGCATCCAGCGTCGCGGCGTCAGCAGGACCAACCAGAACGGAGGCGTCGATTTCTGCGCTTGAACAGCAAGTGACGGCGCTAACCAAACTTGTCGAGGAGATGTCTCGTGAACCGCGCCGACTTTTTCGAAGCCGCTCGCGCTCTCGATCCCGTTCAAGCCAATCCCAAAAAGGTGTATGTTTTTATCATCGCAGGTTCGGCAGCAAAGCTGTCAAGTGCACAAAGCCCTGCAGTTACGTCCCCCAGCCGGAAAACTAGGTTCTCCGTCGCTGGTTGAGACAGTCAACGACGGACAAGATATCATTAGCAATCGTCTTTTTATTACCGACAAGTCAACAGGCCTTCGCTTCCTCATCGACACCGGCGCTGACGTCTCTGTCATTCCTGCAGCAAAAAACGCACATCGAGTGACATCTGATTTTCGCTTATACGCCGCGAATGGTTCCCCCATAGACACTTTCGGTACTAAGCTTTACTGTTTAAATTTAGGTTTACGTCGGCCATACAAGTGGCACTTTTATGTTGCGCGTGTTACGCGACCTATAATAGGAGAAGACTTTCTCAAACACCACGGTTTATTAGTAGATTTAAAAAATCGCCGTTTACTTGATACTGTTACGAATTTATTTGTTGATGCCCATTTAACGCCAACAAGCAATCACACGCATATATCAACTGTAAATAAGCACACCGCCCCGCATCCCTTTATTTCCGAATTCCCGGAAGTAACGAGGCCAAATCCGACACCAACACAAATACGTCATGATATACACCATTGCATACAAGTAAAAGGACCACCTATTGCGCAACGAGCTCGCCGTCTTCCCCCTGAAAAACTTAAAGCAGCCAAAGCCGAGTTCGAGTATATGCTGGAACAAGGAATATGTAGGCCATCGAATAGCCCTTGGGCAAGCCCGCTTCATTTAGTTAAAAAAAAAGAAACTTGGAAGTTGGCGACCTTGTGGTGATTACCGCCGTTTAAACTCAATCACAATTCCTGACAAGTATCCGATTCCGCATATTCACGATTTCACACATTCATTGGATGCCAAGAAAATATTTTCGAAACTTGATTTAGTGCGTGCATATCACCAAATCCCGATAGCCGAGGAGGACATTCCGAAAACCGCGTTTATAACGCCTTTCGGTTTATTTGAGTTTACAGTAATGACCTTCGGACTTTGTAACGCAGCCCAATCATTCCAAAGATTTATGCATACAGTTTTACAAGGACTTCCATTTTGCCATGTATATATAGACGACATCTTAATTTTCTCGAGAAATATAGACGAACATCAAAAACATTTGCGAACGGTTTTCGAACGTTTACGCGAGTTCGGTGTCTCAATAAATGTCGCAAAGTGCGTATTTAACGCGGAAGAAGTAGAATACCTCGGATACCTAATCTCAGCCGACGGAATTAAACCACTTCCGGAGCGCGTTCGAGCTATTCAACAATATCAAAAACCAGAAACAGTACGTGAATTACGCAGATTTCTAGGAACAATCAATTTTTACCGGAAATTCATTAAGAACGCGGCTAAAATACAAGCCCCGCTTAATGAATACCTGCGCGATTCTAAAAAGAACGACAAGCGACCCATTGTTTGGACCCCGGAAGCGACAGCAGCGTTCGAGGCATGCAAAGAACAATTAGCTGACGCGACGCTACTGGTCTACCCCATCGAGGATGCACCCCTCTCACTCATGGTGGACGCTAGCGACTTCGCCGTAGGTGGCGTTCTGGAGCAGAAAAGCAATGATGTGTGGCAACCGCTAGGATTCTTGTCAAAAAAATTAAATAAAGCACAACGCAACTATAGTGCTTATGATAGGGAGTTGCTTGCAATTTACGAAGGCATCAAGTATTTCCGCTTTATGATCGAGGGACGACCTTTAGTTGTAAGAACCGATCACAAGCCGCTCACTTACGCTTTTCAGCAAAAAGCCGAGAAGGCAGCTTCCAGGCAACTTCGACAGTTAGATTTTATAGGGCAGTTCACAACGAACATTGTTCATATTGCAGGTTCTCAAAACGTTATCGCGGATACGCTTTCACGTATCGCCGCCATTAACTTGCCCACGATAGTTACAGCATCGGAACTAGCAGCAGAGCAAGAACAAGACGAAGAACTGCAACACCTAAACACGACTTCCCTCAAAATGAGTAAGTTTACACCGCCAGGAGAAACCGTACAAATTTGGTATGATACATCGATGAATAGAATACGTCCATATGTGCCAAACAGCTTGCGTAAACGCATTTTCGATATGTGTCACAATCTGTCGCACTCAGGTATACGATCAACGTCTCGTTTCATCAGAAGCAGATACGTATGGCCATTGATGAATAATCATATTGCCCAGTGGGTACGAACTTGCTTACCATGTCAGAAAGCGAAAATACTGAAACATACAAAAGGTGTGCAACAAACATTTCCTGTTCCAGCAGAACGATTCGCGCATGTGCATTTAGACTTAATAGGTCCACTTCCGCCTTCACAAGGAAACCGCTACTGTCTTACCATGATAGACCGTTTTTCGAGGTGGCCCGAAGCAACCCCACTACAGGATATTACAGCTGAAACAGTAGCAGATGCATTTTTCAGCACATGGGTCTCCCGTTTTGGTTCCCCACGTTCTATTACAACGGACCAAGGTCGACAATTTGAGTCAGCACTTATGAGCTCTCTAACCAAGCTGATTGGCACCGAGCGCGCCCGCTGTACGCCATATAGACCACAAACAAACGGCATATTAGAACGTTGGCACCGTACATTAAAAACAGCAATAATGTGCCACGAGACAGACAGATGGTCAGAAGTATTGCCAGTAATTTTATTAAGCCTTCGCACCACTTACAAGGAAGATTTAAATTGTTCGCCTGCTGAATTGCTATACGGTACGCCTTTGCGGATTCCAGGTGAATTTTTTATAGATCAGCCGACTAATAATGTAGACCCAGCATCCTTCCCGGAACTAATTCGTCAAACCATCCGGCAAATGCGCCCTACAACTTCACACCACGGCCAAGCAGCAGTTTTCGTGCCTTCCGAATTACCGACATGCACACATGTCTTCTTGCGGGATGATAGCGTGCGAAAATCATTACAGCCCCCGTACACAGGTCCATACGAAGTCCTGGACCGCAAAGGCAAGGTGTACACTATAAAAATTAAAGGAAAGCCTGTCAACATCTCCATGGATCGCTTGAAACCCTGTTTTTACGAAAAAAACGAGAAAACTCTCCAACCGCAAAACCTCCGTTCCACAACAACCAGATCCGGTCGCACCATCACTCTCCCCGTACGTTTCCAGTTCACGGATTCATTACTACGTCATTGGGAAGGGGGTGATGTAGCGGCAGTGCGTATCCAAGTTTGCGCGCAACAGTTAAACCGCGTTTCCGGCGAAGCGGCGCTGTTGGTTCACGCGCACGAAAAATGACGCTAGACAGTTATCGGTCGCAGCGCGTGCAGTTCAGATCGTGGTTTGGTTAATTATCATACATGTTTTTGTATTTAGTTATGGTACAAGAATAAAGTGTTTATTAGCAAAGCAGAAGTGTTTTCATTTAAGTAGTGCAACATAACTACAAGTGTCTATTGATACACAACACGTAAAAATTAAAACCATTGGTTTAGCTTTGCTACAAAGCTATTCTTATCAAGTAGCACTCAAGCTGTTGACTAAAAATTTAAAAATTGAACAAAGCAAATATTAAGAAGGAATTCAAACCTAAATAATGTTTAGATACATATATTTAATATCGTACACAATACATAATACATAATACATCCAGTTCGGCTTTTCCTGTTAACCAGAAATAATGTAGAAAACTTTAAAGAAAGTTTTTCAAAACAATTCTTTGGAATACATAGGAAATACCCGCCTTGGATCATTCGTGTAAGATCTAAATAGCGGCAAGACGTTGCCGGATATGCAGGATCTCAGGTTGTGCATAAAATGTTAAATATTGCATAACTTGTGGAGTGCATTTAGTTGAACTATTTGTGTATAAAAATTAACAAAACGAGATCCGGACAAAAATTTAGAGGCTCACTACCGCCACGTGGATTAATTGGAAAAACACTAAATAGGTACCAGCAGAAATAAAGTCAAATCCAATTTGAATCTCAACTTGTTCAAACGGATCTCCACTTGTATGCTAAATATCACTAAATGATCTCGACTTGTGCAGAAAACATATCGATATATATATTTACATATAGTAGGTTCGTTGTGACTTCCAAAACAGATACACACAATATGTTGCCACTTCATATATATAACTCTATGACTTCCGATTTCGGAAGTCACAACGTTTGCCCATGTTATTTGCATATTTTATATAATAATAATAATAATAATAATAATGACTTTATTCATTTTGTTTGTACAAAAATGAATCACAAGGCGAGGTTCAGCAAACGCTGCTCTACCACCTAACCTTGGAAAAAATAAATGTTATTAAATGGCTTACAGCCTAAGGAGTTTCATGTGTTACCGCAATATTAAAAACATAAAAATTACAACTACTACAAAAAATTGCGAGTATGTTATCTCGGCAGACTAGCGAAAATAGAATAAGGAGTCAGCTTATGTTTTGCAGAGAAAGGAGATGCATTCTATATTTTCTCTTGAATTCCACAAAACTTAATAAAAAGTATTCAGGTTTGAGCGAGTTAATTACTTTAGACATTTGATAAGTGCAACAAGATTTATATTTCTCAGTTCTATGGGAAGGTATGGTGACAAGAGATGTAGGGCGAAGATTCATATTGATATTAACATTAAGTGAAACAGACCTAAAATCAATTTTTGAATACAAATAAGTAGGACATCTATCACGATATATCTTCATGAACATACATGCTGCATGAAGCAGTCTCCTATTGTGAGTAGACAACCAGCCCGCATCCTTGAGCTTGTGTGACACACTATCATACTTTCTCACTCCAAAGCTGTAACGCAGACACGATCGCTGCACTTGTTGTAATTTATTTTTATCTACAACGCTCAAGCAAGGCCCAAATACCACATCACAGTAACTCAAATGGGAAAGCACGAGTGAATCACACAGCACAGCTTTAGTCTTAGTTGATAAAAAATGTCTATAGGGATACAAAGCTTTAAGTGAGCCATAAGATTTTTTAAGAATTTGTACAACGTGTTCCGAAAAATTAAGATCCTTATCAATAGTCAAGCCTAAATTCTTAATGACATCAACCACAGCAACAGACTGGTTGTCCACAACAACAGAAACGTGTGGAGAGACAGCTCGCCTAAGATGAGGTGGTCCAAATAAAATTACTTGAGTTTTCGAGGCATTAATTTCTAAGGAGTGATTTCTAGATGTTTCTAACAGAGTCTTTAGATCATTATTAATTTGAGAACAAGCTAAAAGAACGTCTTCATCTTTGAAGGATAAATATATTTGAGTGTCGTCTGCGTATTGATGAGATGAACAGAATTGTAACTGTTTAGCAAAGGTAGCTGTGTAGATAGTATATAGTAAAGGACCCAATATGGAACCCTGGGGCACTCCTGACTTCAATCGCAAAGGAGAGGAATAATGTTGATCAAGTTGAACAATTTGCTTCCTATTATTCAAATAATCTTTAAGTAAAGCCAGTGGAGCAGCACTGAAACCGATATAATTCAGAACTGCGATTAAAGTTTCATGATTAAGTGTGTCAAACGCCTTACTGTAATCAAGTAGAACAAGAAGGGTCAATTTATTTCGATCATAGGCAGACAGGATATCGTCAGTAATATTCAAAAGTGCAGAACTACAACTATACCCCGAACGAAATCCCGACTGAGTATCAGGTAATATATTGTATTTTTCTAAGTAGGTTGTGATTTGTAATACCATTACTTTCTCTAAAACCTTTGAAAATACTGGCAGAATACTGATAGGACGGTAATGCTTAAATTCTTCAGGATTATTAATTTTCGGAACAGGAGTCACTAAAGCTAGCTTCCAAGAATTAGGAAATACACCATTAATTAAACAAAAATTAATAATATGACAAATATATGGTAGAATATATGGCAGGCATAATTTAATCATATTAATGGTGACACCATCCGCACCAGATGCATTGGTTTTGATTGTATTTATTATTTTTAAGACCTGGTCTTCGTTAACTGCACTAAAATTAAACAGAATATTGTGATCTAATAATTTATTATGTTTATAGAAGTTCACGGTAGGGCGGGTATCATTAATCCCATTAGGTACTGAATTTATAAAAAAATTATTTAATTCGTCTGCATCTTTCAGCGACGGCGGCATCTCTGCATTAGGTTTAGAGTGGATGTTAAATTTTGAGAGCTTTTGCCAAAGAACTTTACTATCTGTAGTTTGTAACTCATGTTCAAAAAATGCTTTTTTTTCATTTCTGATAGCTTGAGTTGTATAATTCCTAAGTTGTTTATAGTAATTCCAATGAGACTGATTTTTAGTACGTTTAAATTTTTTTAGAGCTTTATTTCGGAGATTCATCATTAATTTAATGTTAGGCGTGATCCATGGAGCAGGTTTTTTTGTAAAACGGCAAGAAGTATAAGGTGCGTGTTTATCAAAGAGACTATTAATATGTTTTGTAAGATGATCAACTTTGTCATTAACACTGCTCATATCAGTTAACTCAGATAAAGGCAAATGCGCTAGATCTTCAAGAAAATCGGCCTCATTGAAACGTTTATATGATCGAATATTTTTATATTTACACCCCCTTGTTATACTTTCAAACAGCACAGTGCAGTACACAAGTTCATGGTCAGTCGACTCAAAGACAGAAGCGCCACACTCTAGTACCTGTCTATTAGATGGCACTACTATATAATCTATAAGCTTAGCAGTAGTAGAAGTAATTCTTGTAGGCGTGTTAATAATCTGTTTTAAATTATAACTTTCAAGTAACAAATTCAAAGCTATAGTTTTTCTGTCGGCTACCTCAAACAAATCAATATTAAAATCACCAGTGCAATATAATTCATCACAATCTCCTATTAAATCAGAAATAGTGTTATCAAGTACTTCTAAGAAATTATTGTAATTCATATCAGGCGGCTTGTAAACTACTCCAAAAATATATTCTTTCTTATTGATTTTAAGCCTGATCCACAACTGCTCGATTAATGCAGATGTTTGTATAACAGTAACATCAAAACAATTTAAGATATAGAACGCTACTCCGCCTCCTTTTCTTTGCTTACGATCATTTCTAATTATTTTATATCCTATAATATCGACATTTTTATCTAATATATCGTCTTTTAACCACGTCTCGCTGACTGCGAAGACATCATACTCGTTAAGGGTTACATGATCTCTTAAATCACTTAAGCTACAAATCAATGATTGAATATTTACATGTCCAAATTTAAATTCAGTGCTACACATAAAATGAAATTATAGTATATACAACAATGATTTTTACCAATCAACACAAGTAACTTGGATTTCTGCAACACAACTTCTTCGTAAGTTTCTGCAGTTGGCAAGAAAAAATTGAAAATAGAAATAGGATAAAAAGTTAAACATCACACAAACATTTAGAAAATTAAAAATTGACTTCAATTTAACAACGTAAAGATTAATATTTTGCTAATTGCACCCGCATACAAACAGTGAAAGACATTTCTTAAATAAAACCAGGTGAGCTTAGTATTAAGTGCCCGTACAATCTATACATGCATATGTAGGCAACGTGAAACGGCAGTTAATAATATTGCACGAATTAATATAGGTACAAAACTCCTCATATAAAGACAAAAACAATATCATATAGTAATAATTCTAACTTAACTATTAGAACGTTGCAATAAAAATAGAAATAAAGATTAAATGTTTTCAAGCAAAATATATCTAGTAGATTAACTTTTAATTCGTAAATTCAATTAATGGTTTCATTGCGTTAACGAACTAAACATAAACAAATTCAGAACGGACGATGCAAGTTTTTGCTTTAATCAACTGCGATGGCGTTACAAGCGTCTTTATCTGTTACAGAAACGATTTTGTTCCCGCATTTCACTTTTATCACACCATCCACAGACCACACATTTTTGAACCCAAACCGCTCAGATGCAAACTTGATGAGGGCATACCTTTTTTGCGTTAGGTCCTCCTTGACAACTATCTTGGTCCCCGCAAAATTTCTTCGGTTTTTCATTAAGATACTACGGTATCTATAGCTCACAAATTTGATGATGACGGGACGTGGTTTCCCTTCCTGCACTCGTCCAACTCGATGGCATCTATCGATAAACTCCATCTTCATGTCGATTTTGGCTTTGCCTTTACACATGTCGATTACAGTCTTCTCCAAATCTTCGTTAATTTCTTCCTTCAAGCCATATACACGCAGGCTATTTCTCCGCGTGTATTGTTCCAACTTATCAAGTTTCTGTTCATATTCACGCGAAATTGTTTCAATTTTTTCATCACATAGAGTTTTGTATTCCTCGAACTTATCCATGATACGTTGAGATACCTTTTCGGCGATTTTATTAATGAACTGATCGTCACTAACAAGGGCGTCTACAGTTTCTTTTATGATATCACGAATTTCAGCTTTGTTTTCACGAGTGAAACCCATTTTAAATTTAAATATAAATACCACAAATCGCCACAGCAGAAACAACGTGTTCACTCCTCAACGGCCATACGAATATCTAGAAGACATCAGCTATCTCAATTCAAAACTTTTGGTGGAAGTTACTATGACCCCTTATATTTGCAATTTTGTCGTTTAGTTTACGTATATATCACTAGCGCTAGTGTTTCTTTATTTGAGGAGGACAGGCATAGTACAGAATCGCTTCCAGATTACAAAATAGAAGAAGCACCTTCTGACTTCTGTATACTGACAACCCAGCAGTTGTGTTGTTCGCGTCCAGTTTGATAGTGGCTACAGTGCTGAGTTTTCTAGTAGGGATTTCTCAAGTAGAAAAATGTTTACTAGAAGACGTATGTTGGTTTCGCTGGCAGTTAATAACGGTAAGAAAATGTTATTTTGTTTTTGTTTGTTTAAATTTTATTGTGAGCCCGAAAATAATCCTATTGTTTAAAGTTAATTTGGACATAATAAAAATTTTCTAGCCATAACAAATGAGACCGCATTTAATGCATTAAGATAGTTTAAAATATTTCATTAAACCTAAGTTTCTGTCGTTGCTGCTGGTTACGTTTACTTATTAATCCCTTTGTTCAGAAACCTGTATTTCTAAGTTGTATAAGTAAAAATAGCAAAAATATGGTTGTTTCGGATTGCACGCCAGCTTGTACAGAATGATATAAAAAAGGCGGCAAACTTTCTTTTCAGGCATAAGCAAACACTTAACATTTTTAATGTATTTATTTAATGAAGTGTACTTATGATTTCTTATACATTTCCTTTAAATATCAAATTCAGAAAAGAATGGGCAAATAGCCACTAAAAGAAAAAAAATCCGTTCCAACTCGTTGGTCAAAAATGTATAGTAAACATTTTTACGCGGATTATGTTAGAAACTTGGAGAAGTTGAATTTAAAAGAGGGCACCTTCCGTGTCCAATTTTCCTGAACATTGAAAGAAAAACCATAATCAACGCTTTGGCAAGCTAATTTTAATAATGTCTTTACTCGTTTGTCTTCACACATTTTATTCGGAATCAAATTATTATATTATTTGAAAGAAATATTTTTTTGATTATTGTAATTATTTTAACCCTTAAGAATATTGAGGTTAGAATTGTAAGCATGTTGTGCTTTTCTTTTAAAGATCTATAATGTAAAAATGCAAGAAAAGCTTATTTTCTTAAAGCATATGGATTAAATATGAAAAATTTTCATTATTTTAAAAGCATCCAAATTAGGGCGTGCGATTATGACAATTCATGATCGATAATGGATTAATCAAAAATTATTTTCAAAAAATAGTCGACGTAAGGATTAATCGATTATTTTGCACAGCCCTAACCCAAACCTGTATTTCAGTACTTGCTAAACTGATCACTTGACGTAAAACCTATTAATAATATATACTAAAGACGTCTACAATTTAAATAATTATGGACAACAAACGGTTTCAAAAAAATTATTCGTTGATTGGCCTTGGTTATTTTAACATTGTGTAAAATGATTTACTTTAAACAGATACAGAAAAACAGGCAAAAATCTTTAAACTTGATGATGAGAGGAAACGCAGTATTGAAAACACTCGTGTAAGTAACTAGGCTAGAAAAGTTTTATTTTGTATTTGTAAGTTTTAAAACTACTCAGGAATGGATTAATCATACCAATTTTGACCAGGATAGAACTAATACCGAGTATGAGATGCTTTTTCCTCAGCAAATGGTTTTTCATCCGGTAGATGCAAAAACTGGCAAAGATGAAAAAAGAATTTTTACGGTCTAGGCAAACACAAATATGTGCCACATTCTCCACTCGAAATTAATGTAGATGAATCTGAAACGAGAAGTAGGAAAATCGAAATGAAAGCACATTTTCCGCAAGAAATAACCAATCCTAGTACAAGCAAACAATTGAAAGATTGTTGTGTTGATGATACATGTACATGTAGTATCATATGAATCATTAACTATTATCGATAACAGAGACCCTGATTTTAATATTAATGATCATTCCGATGATTCTACGAGTAGTAGCAGATCGATAGACCACTCAATCGAATCAATAAGATCAATAATTGTAGAATTTAATAACAAGGTTCCTATTGGACCATTATCTGAAACAATTGCAGTGAGTGCATTACTTTCGAAGCATGAAATTTATTAAAATTATTTCTTTATTTTGCAGAAAAAAAGAAATGTTGGAAAAAAAATTATACTTTGTAAATATTGTGAAACTGAAATAGGCACAACAAATTTTATGAGACATTTGAAAAGAAACCATAAAGAAGAGAATGAAGTAGAGGATATATTTCGGCTTCCTAAAAATAGTAAAAAAAGACGACGTGCCTTTGCACTATTTAGAAACGATACCAATTTTGACCTCTACATTAATGGAGTAATAAAACCGAATTGCCGAAACACCAGTGGGGAAAATACCGATAATTAAATTATTATCCCTGTGCATATTGTAAAGGGTTATATCTTAAAAATTATTTAAAGCGTCATGCAAAATCTTGTTTCCTTTATCAGCAATCATTAAATAGAAAACAAGAAAATACTGACCACCTGTCAAACTCACAAACGGTAACTGCCTACGCTATGGATCCGACCAATATAATATCTAAATTAAAAGTTAAAGAAAAAGTAAGTATTAAAAATGTACAAACTTATTGGTCTTTATCCAAACTACTATCTTACCTACTATCTAAACCAAATTTAGACAATAATTTTTTTCTACGACCACCACTAAAAATAGGCCTTTTAGCACTAGCTTGTTTCACTAAAAGTGACGTTTTATAATTTAGCGTGTTTAAAGAGATCACCTGTTTACTTTTAGCGCATGTGTGGTATAAAGTGAAGTGAGGTTATAAACCACAATTTCGAACTGGAAGTCAAGTTGTAAAGTTATTCTAGTTACTTCTTGCATTAGAGGTAAAGTGTTTTTTAAATAATTAAAGCGTTATGTAATGAATACAGTCAGATGTGGAGTATTAATAATTACCTTTGATAACTGACTTTGACAGTACTGGCTCCACAAACATTCACCTGCGCGTCAAGGCTACTGTTTATTATGACATAAATTATAACTGTCGTAGATGCAAACCTTTGTTAAATCGACATTTATGGATTAATAACAGTAAATCAGGTCGTAGAAAAAATATTGTATGCAACTCATGCTAAAAGTGGTTTATGCACGAGACATATTCATGTCTCGTGCATAAACCTCGACTTTTAGCACTTGTTGCATAAATAGCTATTATGTTGTCTTTTTTAAACGGTTTTTGAAACTTTCGAAATGTTATTCTAATATTTTTATTTTAAGGTCTTCAATGTAATGAAAGGGGATGCCATAGCTTTTGAAGCAAAGAAAGATCTTCTGATAGCTCATTTTGAAGAATCGTATCTAAAAAAACATAAGCGAGATCAAATGGCGTATGCATGCAGTAATCGCATGAGGGAGCTGTCACGTCTGCTAATCAGTTACCGAAAAATTGTCCAGAATAAGGACGTTGCTTTCAAAGACATTCTTCGTCCTAGAAACTTTGATTCAGTAATACTTGCAGTAAAGGAAATAGCCGGATATGATCATGTGCAGAAAACTTTTAGGGTACCTAGTTTACCGATGCACTTACGGACTTTGCTAAAATTAGCATGTGAGGAACTATCACATTTAATTTTGAGACATAGTAAAGGTTATCAAACTAAATCTACACTTGAGGAAAAAACATGGTTAGAAGATGTGAATAATTTTAAAGAGTTGGTCAAATTGAGATGGAATACAGAATTGGCGTCTCTTGCCAATAAAGACCTAATGGAGAAACGGTGGAATAAACCGATATTATTGCAATTAGTTAGTGACATTCAGAAGTTTCGTGATCAAACACTGAAGATAGCGAACAAATGCCAAGAGGATTTACTTGAAAACGACGAAAATGAAGTAGCTTATAAATTATTAGTCCACAGTACGTTATCGTTGTTAATTTTATTTAACAGACGAAGGATTGGTGACGTACAATATCTAAAAATAAAAGGTCTTAACAAATACTGAAAAACTCTTAACAACAAAGTACAAAAGAGTCCTAAACAGTGGAAAAGAAAGCAGAGCGGTAGTTATCTTGATACCAGAGAAGTACTACAAAAATGTATTAATCTATTACTCACGCTTCATGGAAAACATATTACTGATGTAAATAATGAATATGTTTTTGCCATACCAACAAGTAACATTAAATGGGGAAAAGGGAACGTTTCTATAAAAAAACTTTGTAAAATGATTAAGTTAGAACATCCTGAATACATATCTAGTAACAAGTTACGCAAACATATAGCAACAGTAATGCAGATACTTAATTTGTCTGGGCATGAAGCAAAACAATTTTCCAAATTTATGGGACATACTCAAAAAACACATGATGAATTTTATGAGTAAGTTATAAGAAATATGTTTTATATAGATTCGTGGAATTTTGTTGCAAACGAATGGTGTAAGGAAGTTATTTTAATTATCATTTAAAAATCTATTTAACATACAATAACGTTAACAAACATGAAACAAAATAAAAAACTAATTCGTATAGCACAAGACTTTCTTCGAACGTAAATGGCAGTTTCCCCTTGAATTGTTTATTATTTACACCCTTAATTAAAAACATACAAAAACTTTTTAGGTTACCAGTAGATATATATTAAACCGCGAAGGTTTCAAAATTACTATTATTGATGGAAAAAGGATCTGTGCCTGCAGAATTCAAAGGAAAATCCTTATCTGAAGTTGACATAAATCTCAATATAGAATCTGTTGAAGAAAACAATATCAACGATGGTAGCTACTGTAATCTTAATATAAAATACGAAACAGTACTTATGTTTATTTTTTGTAGACGAAGGTGTAATGTTTTTGGAAAATACTGCCGATAAAACTAACAACAAAGAAGGTAATAAAACAAAATTTTTAAATTGTTGATTATTTGTAAATTATCAAGTTTTTTTATTTAAATAGAATCTGTGAGCGGCGGTGAAGTTACTACACAACAGACAAGTATTAATTTAGCTAACTTTACTAAAGGTAATTTTCTGCATGTTTTCTGAAAACTGTAATAACTGTTTATATTTAAGTTTAATTTGTTTTTTGTGAATTGACTTGTTATTTAGTTTAATTTGTTTTGTATACAAAAATACAACTTATTTTAATTTTGTTGTAAATACCGTAAATATTAATTGCTTAACAGTTGCACATATCAATGCTCAATCACTTAATGATTTTCACTTATTTAAAGAACACGTTGAATCTAACAATTATGATTTAATTTTTGTTTCCGAAACTCTTCTGAATGAAAACATAAATGATAACATACTTGCAATAAAAAATTATACATTGGTTCGAAAAGATCGGCCCACCTTTGGTGGTGGTATTGCTCTATATATAAAAACTTTTTTAAAATATGAATTTATTACCACTATAAATAATCCAGATTTCGAACAGCTGTGGGTTTCTATTAATATAAATAAACATAAACTTGCTATTGGCAGAGTATATTTGCCACATAGAAGAAATTTTCGTAATTTTATTAATACTTCCAAAGAAAATTTTCGCTTTATGATCCATTCATATGATGTAATTGTTTGCCTTGGAGATATCAATATAAATATGCTTGAATTTGATTGCACTGCAACTATTGAATATACTTACATGCTTGATGCAGTTGGTCTTAAGCAACTTATTAATGAGCCCACTAGAGTTACTGCTTCTACTGCTACTCTGTTGGATCATATTCTTATTAGTGATCCTTTTATGGTAGAAGTTTCTGGTACGAAACATCTGCATTCGTTCTCTGACCACGAGTTAATATACTGCAATATCATCGTCGACATGGAAAAGCCGCAGCCAATAGTTCATACCTTCTGTGATTTTTCTAATTTTAACTTTGATGATTTTCAGCAATATCTTAGATCACTACCGTGGTATCGCATTTTTGATATTCAATCTATTGACGATAAAATTACTTTATTTACTTATTTTGTTTTGGAAACTTTTAATATTTTTGCTCCCTTTAAAACTTCAACTTTTCGTAAGCCAAAGGCTCCATGGCTCACTGACAATATAAGATTTATGATGACACTGAGAGACGCGGCATATATGCGCTTTAAAAGGTCTAAGAGACCGGGGCATTGGGATTATTATAAATCATTAAGAAATCTACTAACTTTGTCTTTTAGGAGTGAAAAAAAGGCATACTTAAATTATAAATGCATGCAAGGTAAATCCAAATTTCTCTGGAAAGAACTGAGAAACTTCAATGTATATAATAAAATAATAATAATAATAATAATAATAATAATAATAATAAATCGCCTTTAATGATAATGATAAAAACAACACATAATATTATTTTGTTTGCGCGAGGCGAGAAATTTTCGTAATTTTATTAATACTTCCAAAGAAAATTTTCGCTCTATGATCCTTTCATATGATGTAATTGTTTGCCTTGGAGATAACAATATAAATATGCTTGAATTTGATTGCACTAACGTCTAATCTGATTACACCAGTTATTGGTAATGCTAATACAATTAATGATTTCTTTCTTAGGTCAGTTCAGGGTCAGGATCAACCGGATCCAAATATCCTTAGACTTTATAATACCGTAAAGTATAATATTGATATAAAATTTAATTTTATTGCTGCTACAGATGGTGAGGTTCTCAAGCACTTGAATTCGATTACTTCTGGGGCTACTGGCAGTGATGGCATCAACATACAGATGATACTCGCCGTGTGGGGTCCGGCGCCGGGCTTAGACCCGTAGAATAGTCTCACGGTATGTCCTGCCTGGCGTAAGAGGCGACCTAAAAGGACAGCACACACATTTACACATACACCCAATAAACACATCTACACAACATGTACACGGGGGCAGGGAAGACCGGTATCTCCGTTTTTCAAGAAGTATCGAGGCGGGGCCCTGGTTGGGTTGATCTGGCAGTGGTAGCTGGCTTAGAAACCAGGTATGGCACACCTGGGCCGACGGGTAGTATAGGAGCCCACCCTTTCCTAACCAGTGTAGGGGGCTGCCCTTTCAACCGTCAAAAAATCCCGTGGTATGTAGTAGTGCCAGGTGGTGCCTGGAATAGGGCCCTGCTGCGTATCTCGGGGGGCTTCGTCAGCGGCGGCCCAGACCTCCTAATCGGGACCAGCTCTGCCATGATACTTCTCGGAAACTGGTACACTGCTTCTCGGGTCATCAGCCAGCGAATCCGAGGAGGAGACTAGCGTTTCCCCCATGGATAAAGCGGCTAGGGAGGCCCGCCGCAAAGAGAAGCGAAAGGAAAATAAGAGGAAGACCAGAACGCTTAAAAGGCGAGAAGAGAGGGCAAAACGGAGGGAACTGCGGGAAGGCCAGGGTCCATCGGCCTAGGCAAGCCAGGCAGAACACTCCTCCCAGGAAACGGCTGACAAGGGTCCTAGGGAAGCAAGTCCAGGCGACTCTCCAAAGAGTGGCCAGGGCCAGCAACCTAGGGGCCCATATAAGCTGCAGAGACAGCCCTCGGGAAAAATAAGAGGTCCGGAGGCGAGGAGAGCAAAAGGGGCTGCTGCACGCAAACCCATAGAGCTCATCACGCACTCCATGGGACGAGTCAGGGTAACGGAAGGCCAACCAGGTCCTTCAGGTACCCGACCGACCATTAAGAGACCGAGGAGTGATGACACTCCCCCAGAGGCAGTAAAAAAAGGCCAAAAAGCTTACCGAAGCAAGCAGGGAAAGCCAAGGCTTCTCATCCTTTGAGAAAAACCACGGCTAAGTCCCAGCGAGCAACGGAGCCGAAGCCGTCTAATAGGGAGAACCAGGTTGTAATCAGGTCTGACCGACCAGATGACCAGGTTCTCCCAAAGGAAGCTGAGGCGATTAGAGCGAACATAGTTGCCGAGATTTTTAGTGCCATGGCAGGCCCCGAAGGGGGTCCCCAGGGGCCAGAACTCCGGTTTAGGAACTCAGGACTAGTGGAACCAGGCTGGTTCTTAGTCACTGCCCAGGACGACACCTCAGCAAGATGGCTGGAGGGCTGGACACTTCTCAGTGCCGAGGGAGTCACCTTTGCCCCAACAAGGGCATCGGAGGCACCATGGCCAGAGAAGGTGGGTTTCTGGCTCAGAAGCCAAGAGGAGGTTGACCTGGAAAAGCTAAGGCAGATGCTTTCCATGCAGAAGCGCTCACTAAGAGTGAAGCAATGGAGGCATGTTCAGACGACAGCAGGACCAGAAGAGTGGTTCTTGACCTTCATGGTCAGCGGAGATACTGTCCGAACTCTGGAGGAGTCTGGGTGGCAGCTTTACTACCAGTTGGTTACTCTCGCAGTGCGAAGGGTGCCGACGTGGAGTGGAGCAATCCGCCAGAACTATTCTGAGGCCGGCGTGTCAAAGCAGGCCAAAAAGGATAACTGAAAGGACTACAGCCCCCGCACCATTAACTCCCCATAATGGTGCGGGTAAGTCAGATCAATCTTCAGCACAGTAGGGGCGCTACGGCAGAGCTGATGAGCGCCCTAACTGGCAGGAGAGAAATAGTCCTCATTCAAGAACCGTACTATGTTTACAGGAATAAGGTCAGGGGACTGAGGATGGCCAACTACGATGTAGTGGTTGGCGAGGAAGTAAATGATCGACCCAGGACCTGTATCATGGTGTCCAGGGATCTCAGCATAGTACCACTACCGCAGCTGGGAACCAAGGACCTCACTACAGCGGTTCTGGAGTATCAGGTAGGTGGTAGAAACCATAAGGTAGTAGTAGGAAGCGCATATTTTCCCTCGGATGACGAGCGTATACCTACGGAGGAATTCGAACGCTTAATATCGTTTGCGAGAGATAAAGGTCTTCCGGTAATTGTCGGATGTGACGCCAATGCACATCATTCAGTGTGGGGGAGCTCAGACATTAACCCTCGAGGCGAAACCCTACTAGAATATTTGGCGTCCACGGATCTTGAGATAATGAACAAAGGTACAGAGCCCACTTTTGTCAATAGCATCCGAAAGGAGGTAATTGACATTACAGTGGCCTCTAGGTGTTTTTCAATCAGTATTGAAAACTGGAAAGTGACGTCGGATATCGTGACATCTGATCATCGTATGAGTCGCCAAGGAGGCCAACCAGAGGAAGGTATATGCACAAAAGAACAATTAAGTAAAGACGTAGAGCAACTGGCAAGTAAAATTATCTCAGCTTATGAGGAGGCTTGTCCTCTCAGGGAGGCTCGAGTTCGTAGGGTACCATGGTGGACCGGCACTCTAGCCGATCTGCGCAAGGAATCCAGGCGAATCTTTAATCGAGCTATCAGAGAAGGGACACAGGCCTCATGGGACACCTTCAAAACGGCCAGGAATAGGTTTAAAAATGAGTTAAGGCGCAGCAAAAGATCTAGCTGGCAGAAATACTGTGCAGAGTTAAACTCATTATCAGACTCTGCTAGACTGATGAAAATCTTAAGCTGCAAAACTAGCCAAACAGTAGGAGCGTTAAAAAAGGTCGATGGGATGTGGACAACATCCAGAGAGGAGTCTTTACAACACCTTCTGGAAGTCCACTTTCCAGGAGACGGCGCCATCCAATTAGCACCCATAGCGGAACAGGAACCAGTTCATATAGAGAACTGGCAGTTCGCTGAGCGAATTATAACGGAAGGTGCAGTCACATGGGCAGTACAGGAGTTTGATCCCTTTAAGTCGCCGGGGCCAGATGGGATCTTCCCAGCATTGCTTCAGAAAGACCTGGATATCCTTCTTCCACATATAGTAAGGGTATATAGGGCCAGCGTAGCAATGGGATGGGTCCCAGAACAGTGGAAGGCAGCCAGAGTGGTCTTTATTCCCAAGACGGGAAGGGAGGACTACACAACTGCCAAATCATTTAGGCCCATTAGTCTTACATCCTTTCTTTTAAAGACCTTGGAAAGGATCATTGATAGGCATCTAACGGAAAGGGTAATAAGATCACACCCATTCCACAGGAATCAGCACGCATACAGACGTGGAAGATCGACCGAAACTGCACTCCACGCTGTCGTGCACAAGGTCGAAAGGGCACTACACTATAAGGAAGTGGCCCTTGCAGTACTTTTTGACATTGAAGGCGCATTTGACAAGGCAAGAACGGCTACAATATGTCAAGCCTTACAGGCCAGGGAAACCCCTCCCGTTCTGGTCAGTTGGGTGAGAACAGCACTGGAGCAAAGAACCGTGACGGCAAACCTAGGGGACTGTTCAGTGAGGGCCAGGGTGACGGGAGGTTTCCCGCAAGGCAGTTGCCTCTCACCTCACCTGTGGTGTCTTATAATGGACGGTCTACTGGGATGCCTAACGGAAGAGGGCTTCTATGCACAAGCATACGCAGACGATGGACTGGTACTTGTTACTGGCAGGTTCCTAAACGTCGTTTGCGATAGAATGCAGGTAGCTTGCAGGATTATTGAAAGATGGTGTGAAGAGAAAGGTCTGTCGGTAAACCCACTAAAGACTGAGATCATTCTCTTCACAAAAAGACGAAAACTTTAGGGTCTGAGGATACCCATTATGTACGGAAGACCACTTGCATTAGTGCAAAAGGTCAAGTACCTGGGGGTAATCCTCGACAGCAAATTAAGTTGGAGGTCGCATGTCGACAGGACGGTGAAGAAGTCGACAACGACCTTATGGCAGTTGCGCAGTTATAGGCAAGAACTGGGGGATAAACCCCAAGATTCTGCACTGGCTCTACACATTGGTAGTAAGGCCAAGAGTTCAGTACGGCTCAGTGGTCTGGTGGCCTAGTGTAGAGCGCCCCAGTATTTCCGTAAGATTGGCAAAGGTCCAACGACTAGCCTGTCTCGGAATTACAGGGGCAATGAGGACAACCCCAACAGCCGCACTGGAGGTAATATTGGGACTCCCGGGCCTCGACACTTGGATAAAGAGAGAGGCCATGGCTACCCACCTCAGAATGCGGGATACGGAGCTATGGAATGACCAGGGAGTTCGCACGGGCCATGGTAGGATCTCCGACATGGCTGCTAGAGAAATACCTCTATCAGCCTACAGGGTAACCGAAGCAGAGGACCGGCTAAGGTTAGAAAAAGGATTCTCTCTCACTATCCCAACAAGGGAACAGCGGGAGCAAAAAAGGGTTAAGCTCCAGTCGAATGCCTTGATATGCTACACGGATGGTTCTCGAGTGGCGAAAAGGCAATCCTCTGGAGCAGGAATTTATATGGAAGGCCGGGGGGTGCAAGAAAGCTATGCTTTAGGAAGATTCACCACGGTATTCCAAGCAGAAGTTTATGCCATCCTATCGGTGGCAACAAGGAACGAGGTTAGGATATCCCCAGAGCAAAAAATTTCAGCCAAGCCGCACTAAAAGCAATCTTCAGGACAGCTCTTGTCCAGGAATGTGGAGATGCTTTAGCCGAATTGGCAAGGGAAAAGGACGTCGAGCTCATCTGGGTCCCGGGACACACGAGGGTCCAAAGCAACGAGAAGGCGGACGAACCCAAACTCGGAGCCGGGAAAAACTTGTTTTGGACCGGAACCTTTTTTGGGTATAACAAGGCAGCAGGTCTCAACAGCCCTAACCGGGTGGGCCTACAAGACCAGCGAGGAAAAGTGGAAAGGATGCAGGGGCTGTCGTCAGGCAAAGTACCACATAGCGGGATTTGATGCAAAGAAATCGGTCTGGCTAATGGGAAGGAGCCGAAGAACCACAAATCTTTTGATAGGGATCTTGACAGGCCACTGTAAACTAAAGAGACACCTATCACTGATAGGAGTAGAGGAAGATCCCATCTGCCCAAGATGTGGGAGGGACGAGGAAACGTCCTTTCACTACTTGGGAGAATGCGAAGCGTACCAGCGACTGAGGTATAGAACCTTTGGAGCACCTACGCTTCGAATGGAAGAGTTGAACTCCCTATCCTGGGCCGAAATTCTGATCTTCATTAGAAAATCAGGAAGGTTTAAGCAGGGAGAAGAGCCCATCAAAGAGGACAATAATGAAGGGGGTTGAGGGGATGGCATGGGGTTGGCAAAAAGGGCCTATGGTGGCGTACTTGCTAGACTTCGGTCTCCCCACAACTACTACTACTACTACTACTACTACTACAGATGATACACCTGTGTTGCCCTTTTTTAGTGCCAATTATAACTCATTTAATTAACACTTGCTTATTGGAGGTCGTTTTTCCATTGGAATGGAAACGGGCTTTTATTAAACCAAATACACCTAAAGAATTGAAAGATCTTAGACCTATTAGTATTCTTCCGGTTTTGTCAAAGGTTTTGGAAAAGATTGTAGATTCTCAGGTCAGAAACAATCTTTGTCAAAATAGGTTATTTTCAAATTTCCAGTCCGGCTTTCGTTCAAACTATAGTTGTGCTTCTGCATTGTTAAAAGTAACGGATGATATTGTTCGCGCTAGTGACGAAGGTCGTCTTACGGCTTTAATTCTTCTCCATTTTTTCAAAGCCTTTGATACAATTAATCATGAGATACTTCTTGCTGTTTTATATCATTTCGGATTCGATAGAACTCCTTTACAATTTTTTAAAAATTATTTTCAAAACAGGCAACAATGTGTTCTCATTCGAAATGAACAATCTGATTACCGAGAAATTAAATATGGCATTCCGCAAGGATCTATTTTAGGTCCGCTACTTTATATAATTTATTCTTCGGGTTTACGTAATACTTTAAAGCACTGTGTGTATCATCAGTATGCAGATGACACGCAGTTATATTATTCGTTCAATCCCAAGGATACTGTAACTGCTTGTAGTCGTATATATAAAGATCTAGATAATTTAGTTAAATTTTGTTCTGCCCATTGACTTATAATTAATACTGCAAAATCAGTTGTTATGCTTTTTGATGGTAGAAATAATAGACTTTTACAATTGCCTCACATTCAGATGGTGATTAATGATAATATAATTCCATGTAAAGACGTTGCCCGAAATTTGGGCCTAACCTTAAGATTATAAACTCAGATTTCGTGAGCATGTAAATATTTGCATTCGTAGAACTTACGCAAATCTTAAACTTATTTATAATAATAGGCACATTTTGAACAAAAATATCAAGGCGTTTTTATGTAACTCTCTTGTGCTGTCTCAGTTTAATTATTGTGATGTCGTTTATGGACCTTGTATCGATAATATCACCAGTACAAGAATTCAAATGGTTCAGAACTCATGTCTGCGACTTATTCGTGGCATTAAACGTTGGGAACATATAACATACAAAATTAAAGAGACCAATTGGCTCAACATGAATATACGTCAAATTCTGCATTGCTTAGTTATTTTTCATAAAATAATTCATACTAAAACTCCTCCTTACATAAACTTCAAAATCAAATTTCGTACGGATATTCATAATTTGAGTTTGAGACATTGATTGATTGATTGAATTGTGATTTGATAGCAGGGTTAGGAGCCTAGAACACGGCAGCCTTAGGCTTATTGTGTTACTCATCATATCACATTATTCAGTGAAAAGTTTTGCCGTCTTTATTAGGTTTAGTAACGTTCTCACTAAGTTTTCTCTAATTAGAGTTTCTCTTGTATTGGCTCCACCCAAGAGCGTATGTCTCCATCGGGCGAGGGCTTCACAGTCAAAAATAATGTGAGAGGCTGTTTCGTCCTCTTCATTACATAGTCTGCATATGGGTTCCTCATTTAGGATGCCCATTGTATGCATGTGCTTGCGTAGGTTGCAGTGTCCAGTTATCAGTCCTGTCACGCCTAATTTGGTGTCTGCTTAGTCGCAGTACATCATCTGTTAGTTTTTTAGATGGTGTTTTTAGCATGGTCTTGCTGTGTCTTAATCCATCCACATGGTTCCAGTGGTTATGGTGCGATCTTTTTATCCACCCAGCCAACCAGCCATGAGCAGAGATTTTGGAAATTCCAAATACTTTGCGAGGGCATCAGCTTTTTCATTGCCTTTTATCCCCTTATGGCCCGGAACCCACATGAGGGTTACTTTGTTGTGGTTTGCCAGGGTTATTAGATTTTGAAGGCAGTCCCAGACTAGTTTTGAGTTAATCCGGTAGCTAGCTAGGGCCTTTATGGCAGCGTGGCTATCAGTTAGGACAAGGATATCTTTGCCTTGATAGTTCCTCTTTATGTTTTCCTGTAGACAAATGTCTATGGCATGAGTTTCGGCTTGGAATACTGTTGCGTGCTTCCCCAAAGATGCACAGGCTTCAAAATGGGGAGATTCCCCATATATCCCAGCTCCAGTGCCGCTATCAGTTTTGGATCCGTCTGTATAATAGACTGGTTTTCCTTCCTGACCACGTCTTTGTGCCAGCCCTTCGTTCCATTCTAGCTGAATGTAAAAGGGTTTGTTAAGGTTATGCCTGATAGGCATTGTGTCACTGCTCATTTCTAGTAATGGATTAGTGATATTGCTGGTTATTCTGGTATGACCAGAGACGAAACTGGTTTGCCAATTTCCATTATACTTCAGTCTATACGCCGCCATCCTTGCCTCTGCCTTGATTATGATATCTAGGGGATGAAGGCTTAGCAGGGTTTCCATAGCTGCAGTTGGAATGCTTCTCATCACCCCTGTTATACATAGACAAGCCAGCCTTTGGAGTTTGGAAAGCTCCAGTTTGGCTTCCTTTTGTTCTACTTTTGGCCACGAGGTCAGCGATCCGTAGAATACCATAGGTCTCACCACAGCAGTGTACAGCCAGTGTACCATGCTGGGCTTAAGTCCCCAGGTTTTGCCCAATTTTTTGAATATGTGAGCTCCAAGTTAACTTAGCATCCATGATTATGCCTAGATATTTAGCTTCTTGGCTCACTTGCAACTGTTCATTGAAGAGGTTTGGCAGTTTTAGCCTATCCAATTTCCTTCTTCTAGTAAATGGAACCAGTACCGTTTTCTGCGGATTTACACTTAGGCTCTCTTTGGTGCACCACCTTTCCACAATTCTTAGAGCTTTTTACATAATCTCTGAGACTGTGTTATCAAATTTCCCCAAGATCAGTATTGCCAAATCATCGGCATACCCTTGGGTATAGTAACCTTCCCTATTTAGTTCGACTAAGAGCTCATCCACTACCAGGTTCCACAACAGGGGTGACAAAACTCCCCCCTGTGGGCATCCTTTGGCAGCTTCCACCTCCATTGTCTCGCCAGAAAGGGTTGATTGAATTTTTCTGTTATGGAGCATGTTACTGATCCACCTGCAGATGGTGTCTTCTACCCCACGGTTTCTTACTGCAGCTATCATTGACACGAAGGAGGTATGGTCAAAGGCTCCCTCAATGTCAATAAAAACTGTCAGTGCAATTTCTTGGTAGTTAATTGCCTCCTCAATTCTCCGCACTAGTTGGTGAAGAGCAGTTTCGCATGATTTCCCCGATTGATAAGCATGTTGATGGGGATGAAATAGGCTTCCTGAGGGAAAGCTCTCTCTGATGTATCTTTCAATCAGTTTCTCTATCAACTTTAACATAAAGGATGATAGATTCATAGGTCTATATGACTTCGCCTGAGAAGAGTCTCTTCCAGGTTTGGGTATGAAGACAATTCTAGATTGTTTCCAGACAGACGGGATGTGTCCCGTTGCCAGGCTTGCTCTTAGTGGTCTACAAAGCTTTGGTGTGAGGATCTCTTTCCCTTGCTGTAGTAGCACAGGTATTGTGCCATCAGGACCAGAAGCTTTGTATGGGTTAAACGAATCTATGGCCCATTCAATACTTTTGTGGGTAACGATTTTGTTTGAAATTTGCCAGTCCCTTTTTTCAGCCCTTATAATCGGGTGAATGAGGTTTGGCTGATGCTCGTCTGCAGGATAAACCGCATGTGAGTCTGGAAAGTGTGCTTGAAGAAGAAGCTCCAAGGTTTCTTTACTTGTTTCCGTGAATTTCCCATTTGGCTTTAGGATTGTGCCAACGGGTTCCACAGGATCTTTAGCCAGAATCCTCTGGAGTCGTGTGGCTTCAGAAGTGTTTTCAACTTCTTGACAGAAGTTCCTCCAGGAGTCTCTTTTGGCTTTGCGTATTTGTTTATTATACTCGGTCAGGGATTGATAATAATTATCCCATTCACCGGTTCTTTTCGCCTTGTTGAAGAGTTTGCGTGTGTTTTTTCTTAGTAGTGCCAGATCCGAGTTCCACCAACTAACATCTTTGTTGGTGGCTCGTCGTGTGACCCGGCAGTTGTTGTGATATGAGTTTAAAATAGCCTCCTGAAGTTCAACAGAGGTTAGCTCGATATCAGTACTATTTTTAATCTCATTTTTGAAATTAATTAGATTGACTTGTAGATCCTGCTTGTAATTCTCCCAGTCCGTATTTCTCGGATTACGATACTCCGAAACTGGCTTATCAAGATTACTGATTTTCATTCAAATGTATCTATGGTCCGAAAATGACGGTTCCTCGAACACATGCCAACGAGTTATCTGAGAGCTAATACTATAGGTAGCCGAAGTGATATCGAAAATCTCTTTGCGAGTTCGTGTTTTAAAAGTAGGTTTGTTCCCCCGTTTCAGTATATCCAAATCTTGGATACAATAAAATCAAAGAGATACTCACCTCTTCTGTTGGCGTTACTGCTACTCCATGCTACATGGTGACCATTGGCATCAATTCCAGCTATCAACTTCAGGTTTGATAGCCTGCAGTAGTCAATAAGCTGTTGTAGTTCCGCAGTTGGAGGTGGATTAGGAGAGTCAAATGGAAGATATGCTGAAACGATTATTATTTCCTTCAGATTTCCTTCCATTTGTGTTGTTATTTTAATAGCTACTTGATCCCTGCAACCAAAGTTTTAAAGCGTAAAGTTCTTCCCTGACAAAAATGCAGGATCTCACGTTATCAAGGTTTCTATTATAGATTAGCTTACCTTTGACAGTTCGAAGGCCTGATACTTTTTCCCTGAAGAGCCAGGGTTCTTGAATCAAGGCTATGTCTATGTTCTTGGAGACCAAGTATTTACAGAGGGCAGCTGTTGCCGTTTTGCTATGCTGGAGGTTTACTTGTACTACCTCCAGCATCATCTTGCTTGTCGGTCTTCTTTGACACCCTGAAGGTTATCTGAGATAGACCTAAGTAGGCTTTAAATCCTACTTTGCTCAGTTCCTTCAGGGAGTTTTCATCAATCGCAAAGACTAAGGTAGTGCCCTGAGTTTCGGTACGACTGGAGATCACTCTCCATTCCTCAGTGGCCAGATTTTGATTCTGCGTTTTCAGCAGGGGAAGGATCTTGGTGGCTTCTTTGGCCTCCAGTAGGTCAGTGGGGATCCATACCACCACTCTGGAGGTTTTAACCACATCCTTTGCTGTTCCAACACGAAGGTTTGCCCCTTCCCATGGTTGAAGTTGTGGCGTCTTTTCCAGCAGCCATTGCTTCGAGGTATCGTTTGCACAGGACACGTATAGCACACCAGCATGGGCGTAGCTATTTGTGAACTGTGGTCCAGTTCCAGGCGCACACTTGAAAATGTCTTTAGTGAGAGCCTGTTGAATCTGCTTAGCCTGTTCTGGGGTTAGCTTGCCCTCAGGGTGGGTTTGCAGAGTAATTGCCATCTTAGTGGCTGAAAGGGATTGACTGTAGGACTGTCCCTGTACAGAAGTACTGGGTTTGTCCTTCGAGTCGTCACCCTTAATCTTTTTTATTTCTCTTTTAACAGAGGGGGAGGGAGTGCTGCCCTCTGTTCGGGTTCTCTTCTTGGGGTCTTGAACTGGGTCTTTAGTAGTCCCCAGTTCTTTGCTCTGACGGTTTGCCCTAGGTTTTCTAGGCCTAATGGGCTCCCCTCTAGCTTTTGCCGCTTCTATAACAAGTATACGACGTTGTGACCCTGAAAGTCTTTTCTCATGCTTACCTGAAGTTGGATTGGCTTCAGGTTGGGCTTGAGATTGGGATTTTTCCTCAGGTTGTGTACCGCCCGGAGGATTCGCCCCAATAATATCCGCCACCGAGGAGGGAGAGGTTTGACCTAGGTCTGCCTCAGTTTCTATCAGGGAGGGTGTAGACCTAAAAAGGAGTTCTAGGCCTGAGTTTGAATTTGAGTTTTCTGTATCTTCCATGATGTGCCCACGAGTAGCTACAGACTAAAAATAAGTGGCTTTATACAGTGGGGTGCGCCCGGTGCCCCAAGGGAGATCCAGTAGAGACTGATCATCTAGACAGCCACGCATCCCTTGGCCTGGTCTCACCACCATAGGATTTAGGTTTTATTATTGAGGTTTACTCCTCTTGGTCTGGGCGGTGAAGCCAAGACCCGCAGCACAAAAATCCCCCGTAATACATGACTACAGCAGAGATATCCATGTATGGTGTAACGACAATGACGTGACCAGAGGTTCGTCTTTGCCGGCATTGTTATCCCAAGTGCAGACCCTTAGCCACGACACGACAGCTGGGCTTGGGGGATGTTTATCGACTTCCCAGTCTAGATCCGCAGGGTTCAGTCTCAACGGGGCCACCACGAGAAGGATGCAATCGCTAGGATCGCATATCACTGATCGTTGCCAGTGATACCCTGCGGTCTTCCTTGTTGTCAGGCGGAAGGTGCAAGACCTGAACAACTTGGCTGCACTGCCTCGGCATGAATCTTCACAGCGTTTATAGCCGTTCAGTTCATGTGGCAATGCTCGACCCCAATTCGAGACATAGGGGATTAATAGATTGTTGCATACATCGCTCTAAGTTATTTAAACGTTCTCCCTTATAATCTGTCGAAGCTTTATAATTCCATTTCGCCTTCAATGAAAATTCTTCCTTTGACTACTTTTAAAGTTCAAATTGGAAATATGCTATTTAATAATGGTATATAATTTCGGAAACTTTTTTATTAAAGGGTGCAACTTGATAACATTGTTACTTTTTATAATTGTGAGTGATTGGGCATTATATATTGTATATTCTAGGTTATATATTATAGATTGGATATGGCGTATGATATATACTATATTGTATTTTGTACATTGTAGATTGCATTATGTGTATTTTGAGTATTTTTAATGTATTTGGTTTCAGTTATTTTGCTAGGTGGTAAGTAAGAGCAGGGGTCTCTTTTACAGAGGTCATTTATAATGCATTTCATAAAAATTACTATTGTTTTACTTTTTGGAAATAAACTTTATTATTATTATTATTATACTAAATGCTGCAATTGTCTTTAATTGATAGGTTCCAATGACAGTGGCAACGATGTGCCTGCTAAGAGGAAAACGGTATATATTCATCTGGCCCTACACAAAGTAAGCAAGCATTTTGATGGTTTTATTTTCTACCAATGATATTCAGGAAATATTATTTGCTTTATAGATTCTGATTATAAAAAAGAAAAAAGCACCTGGTACTAGACAAGGTACTGATATTCTTAAAGGTATTATACATATTTTGACAACCAGTTTTTTAGCTTGGACTAGGATGAACTAAAATTACTTGAGGAGGAATTTGCATTATATATTAGAAGCAATACATATCCACCAGGATCCAAAATAAGGAATTTATTCTAAAAACAAACGTAAAAAGATCTGTTACGGTCATTAAAGCAAAAATCCAGCATTTGAAAAAACAACATAAAGAAAAATAGTTTTGCAGTTACCTATTAATTTCGTCATAAATTATGAATATGTAAAGTAGTTTTATATTATAAAAAAGTGTAAAACAAGTGTAGTAAACAAAATAGTTGACATTTTATAGAATGTCGTCCTTTGGCCCTGTATTTTTAGTTTATATTTTTATAGAATATAACTTTCCTGTAGTTTTTTTCAACAGTTTTTATTTACAAAACATCAGATTTAATACGCAGTTCAAGATTATTTATTGATTCACAAAATAATTTTTATATTACGAGGAGCGTTCAAATTTAAACGATAATTTAATATTTATACAAAAACAAACGCAAGGAGTCTAATGTATATCATGTTATTATTCTACTCAGCCTTCCTCTCTTTTAATAAACTGGTGCCATCTTTCCGGAAGTTTCTGTATTCCACGAGAAAAAAATTCTTTCGGAGCAATTTCGATGACTTCTTCATTACAATGAGGTATTTTTTTCCTAGAAACTCTTTTAAGGGTCCAAACAAATAAGAAACTAATAGAACAAGGTCCGAAATGTATGGTAAATAGGACTGCATGGTCCAATTAAACTTTTGGATCGTAATCAGAGTGTGAATAGCGAAATGGGGTCGAGCATTATCCTGTAAGACGCAGACAGAGAACTCGCGTTTTTTTTCCAAGTCACTCCTACTGATATTTAATGCAGAAGTAATATCCTTCACTGTAAATCGACAATCGTTTCAAATAAGTGCATTTTACTCTGTCAGCATTCTCTTCTTCTATCAATGTTTTTTGACGGCGAGATTGCGGTCATTCTGCGCACCTTTGCAGCCATCTTTAAGAGCTTTACTCCTTTTGTACAAGCTTATGCCTGATAGTAGTTGTACGTCAAACTGTCTTTTAACTCTTACACAAATTTCTTATCGTTTGATATCTTCGTTGATAAGAAATTTACTACTAATGCATTGTTCCATGCTTGCATGCACTCCCACCTCACATATGCTTGCCAATTGAACGAAAATGCATTATGACGACTTACTTAACGACTGAATGAAGGTAGATCATATTCCAGAGCATTATTTAATATATAAAACTTCGGTGCATGTCTTTGTCTTTTGACGCGCAATTCAAATTATCGTTCATATTTGAACGCTCCTCGTAAAATATAATATTCTAAGATAAGAATAAAAAGAATATTTATTAATAAGTATATATGTACGCCAATTTCAAAGACGTTGGTTTGCACTTACACAGCCATACTAGATGAAAATGATTTTTGATCATACTTTGCTTACTGACCTTGTTAATAGACCATATGAGTTGAATTTACAGCATAGTAGTTAGTTTCCATAGAAACTAAAAATTCAGTGTTGTTATAATTCATAACGATACATGTGCGGTAAGTAATAAGTAGTATTTTCACATGTAAATATGCAATTTATACCTGGATGAATGTAAGACTTGTTCGACATTCCGTATTCATTGTTGTCACTTGATGAGAAATTCATAACCTGGAATATTTTCTTCAAACATAAAAAAACTTGACATTTTGTCACTTGATATGCATAGATTTACTTTTTTGCCGCTGTCCGCGTAGAAGAAAGAGTTACTTTATTCTGCCAGCGCAGGCGACAGAAAAAACTTAACCATAGTAACGCTCTCCAAAGTAAGCTAAATTAGCTATTTCAGTGATTAAAATAATACGTGATAAAATAAAAAATCTAATTAATTTTTACGTTAATCTAGGTTCTATGTTTGAAGAAAAATAGCATATTTTACGTCGAGCTAAAGTGCCGGTCATCTGTAGTTATATGAGTCACTTACATTCGTCCGTCAAACTCCTACAAAAAGTGCAACTGTAACTCCTTATTATATACTATTGTACTTATCTTACATACAAAATACCACATTTAATGCAGAGGAACTTCAAAAATGTAAAATAAAAATGCACGCGTCAAAATTTGTTTATTGTTGACTGACAGCGTCTTGAACCGTCTGAAACATCAAAATTATTTTGCGGAATTTATCGATCGTGCGAAAAATGGTATACACATTTGTTAAGTGCATAACGGAATCTCGGAAACAGAAAAAACAACTCGATTTTGTTTCGTTTTTTCAAACTTTTCCTCGATTCTATTATAATGCACACCTCACAGCTTAATATACTATAATTGCACAGACCCGAAATTACTGCATATCCACTCCCGGCAGTCCTGGTAACTTGTTTACTGAAACGTTACCTTTGCGAGTTCTTGACAATTCTGCCAATTATTTATGGTTTCGCCACAACAGAAAAATGCTCTTTTTGTTCCCGCTGCTTTTTACACTAATTACCAAAGTGCCAAATTCTTAACGATGCATATATTTTACTTAAAAAAGTTACCTTATAAGAACCATTCACAAAAGATTCACAAACAGATGCGAGATCTGCCCCTACAAATGATACTCGGCTACATTTTTGACCAATTTAAAACAGTGTAACGTAGTGACTTCCAAAGACTCGGCAACGCAGCTACAGCGTATTTATCTTTCATACATAATGAACGGGATTGTATATACCCGGAAGTATTCTATATAATTACAAAATATTTGTAATTTTTTTTTATAAATCTTTTCCCCTCTTTTGATAGAAGTATTCTACAGGTTCCCCCCATTCATAAAATGTGATATATATGCAATTTAATTAATCCGGTGATCCGGACGTCGATTCGCGTCTTCTACTTAGCGGAAGTGACAACTTAACACGTATCGATATATATATATATATATATATATTGATGCCTATTAAGTTGTGGCCTCCGCTATGTTGAAAAGGCGACCTGGCCTCCTGTATAAGGAATGGCTTTTTTTCCTTAAAAATAGTAAATATAAGTAGAGGGGGACCATCACATCTCGGTTTTCAAAAGAGGGGAAACAATTTATTAGTTTGATTTTTGTGGTATATCTATATACGGTTTTATATACGCATGCAACGCTCCGGCTTCCACCCCATATATATAAAGAGACTATGGTAAGCGCCTTGGCACCTCTGGCAGTGTAGCCAGATTTCCGGAGGTATAATCGTTTAGTACATGCAATATTCTGTAATAATATAACAAGTGGTCTGTAATTTTCGACAATTTAAGGAAGCGTCGCTTAGAAACAGTACGCGTCAATCAGAGCTGGGTATGGTTCGAATCACTAAATATTCGAATCCAGGATTCGAAACCTTTTTGAGGATTCGTAAGAGCTATTTGAATGTTTTAGCACAAAAGAATCCCTGATTGGGATTCGTAAAGCAAATAAAAAAAATCGTATTCGAATACTCACTTACTGCATTCATATCGTAAAATGTATAAAATATCCAGTAATCTCAATGGGTGACTTCACAGCAAGAAAAATTACCGAAAGACTCTCATCTTGGTTGTCTAATTACGTGTTTTGGTTGGTCAATTTAACGCTGAATAAAATAATCACATAAAACGAATAACTAAAGGAAAATTTAGAGTAATCTGAAAGATATAGAAAAAAATTAAGATTGCGTGATATTTTGGGAGCAGGGTTTTTTAAAGAAAATACTTATTTGTTGGTTAATGTTTTGGAAGGCTGTTGCTCCTTCATCAGTACATCGTTCTATTTGTTTCATGTTACTATAAAATAGCCATCTATTGCAAAAATTCTTTCTCAAAAACAAAATCAAGAAATCAGAACTTAAGAATACTTGAAAATCTCATTCCTGACGAAAAAAAATTATTCCATTACACAACAAATTTTAAACAGAATATACCACCTGTTATCTCAGTTGATTTAGAAAATATAAGCAGTAAAAAATAAAATTAGCTAAAAAATACGTATAAAATTATTCGTTCTGTTACATTAAGTGCTGAATTTTTAATTTTCTAACTGTTACTGTTCGTCCCAAAATTCACGCAAGATTTGAATTTTGCGCCATTTGTGAGGTAAAGTGTGGCCAACAAAAAAAAACCAGCGTGACAGCTGACAATTCAGGGTTATTTAAAATAGAGCGCTACACGAAAGCACAACGCGTTTTCAATGTGGAGCAATATTTTACAAATACATATTGTTTTAATTTTAATTTATTAATTAATTTTAAAAATGCAAGATATGGATATGGACGACATGTTGAACAAGACGGTGCCACATGCGATACAGCCCGAAAAACAATTTAATTACTGCAGGAATCATTTCCTGGTCGTGTAATTTCCCGTTTTGGTGATCAGAATTGGCCGCCCAGATTATGCGATTTAACGCTGTTGGATTTTTTTCGTTGGGGTTTTTTGAAGTCTAACATTCATGCGAGCTAGCCCACTACCACCCACACCTTGAAGGAGGAAAATGAGCGCTGTATCAACGAAATTCAACCACATTTATGCGAAAAGTTCATGAAAAATTTCGACAAAAGTGTGCGTATGTGCTAGCAAAGCGGTGGAAGCCATTTACACGATATGCCATTCCATACATAACCCTATACTGTATACTTTATAAATCAATAAAAAAATTACAATTTGCAATTAAAATGCTGTGTTATTTATCAAAATTACTTCTTGCACGAATTTTGGGACACCCATTATTAGTTCTTTTATAACTGTTTTTTTAGAAAGTTTCCGACAATATAGAAAGTTTCCGACATACCCCTGAGTGGAAGAAACCGGTATCAGAAAATTCACACAGTAAAGCTCCAGCTACTAAGTCGAGTGTTAAAAAAACTGGGACAACAAAAATAAGGAATAATAATATCACACTTGGCGCTAATGTCGAAGCGGATATATGCGGAATTGAAAAACTAACGTATCTTTTTGTAACTAGGGTTCAGCCGAAATTTAGTAAAGAGCATATCGCAACTTTCTTACATAAGAATGGATTTACCGATTTTATTTGCGAAGCTTTAAAAACAAAGTATGAAACTTATAACTCTTTTAAATTAGGAGTTAAGGAAGATCAAGTGGATAAAATTCTGAATCGCGAAATCTGGGGTACAAATATTTTAATTAAACCTTACAGATTTACCAAACGAAAGGAATCGGATTTTTAATATCCAATGACGATACAGTACCTACTGTTGACATCGAATCTGTTTCTCATAATTTTCCGCATCTGCAACAAAACCCAACAGGCTCTCCAAAAAATAATGGACCATTGGATAAATTATATATTTTATTTTTAAACATTCAATCGGTACGCAATAAATTAAACGAATTAGAAGGTTATTTGGAAGTAAACAACAATAAATACTGTATAGTGAATCTGTGCGAACATTGGCTTTCGCCCCTTGAAACTGAAGTTTTTTCGCCCACTAATCTACTGGTTGGAACTTCCTTTTCTCGGACAACCTTCAAACATGGAGGAGTGATGCAGCTTCTTCGTACAGATCTCAACTTTGTTCGCCTTGAAAACATCTCTAAGCTATCGAAAGAACTACATTGTGAACTCTCTGGGTTGCTTCTACCTGCGGTAAATATGATAGTGGTTATCATTTATCGACCGCCGTCAGGCGACTTTCATACTTTTATTGATATTTTAGTAGAATTATTCGAAATAATTGACTACAAAAAGAAATATGTTGTTATCGGCGGCGACTTTAATGTTAGTTTCAATTCCAGCAACTGTAGACTAGATATTTTATTAGATCTTTTACGAAGCTACGACTTATACAGCTGTGTTACGTTTCCGACTAGGGCTGGCAACTGCCTGGATAATGTATTTACAAATATTGACCTCGATTTTTTGTCGGTAAAACCAGAAGCCACTGGGCTTTCTGATCATCTTGGTGTATCTTTTCAAATTCAGATTACGACTTCAATGTCTCCTAGAACTACTACCAAACTTTATCGTCCTATTACTCAACATGGTAAATGCATACTTTACAAATTGCTTGAGGAAACCAACTGGGACTTTATTAATATTCAAACTTGGAATATAAATGATAAGTTTGACAAGTTTCTCAATATATTCTTGAATAACTTTAAATTTGCTTTTCCTGAAAGAACAGCAAAGATTAAAAACACCGCCAAACAAGCAACCCATTGGTTCTCTCAAGAATTAGAAACAATGCGCTCTACTGTAACGTTTGTTTATGAATTGTGCAATAAGTACCAAACTCCAGAGCTAGTTACGCTCAAAAAAGTGTATAGAAACAACTATAGGCTAGCATTAAAACAGGCTAAGATAAAATCTAATGATGAGATGATAAAAAATTCTGACAACGCTATCAAAACAATTTTCCAAATAATTAACGCCCGTCCTTCTCGGGGCTTGGGTGGTGCAACTCAAGAATCGGATCTTTCTGCTAAAGATTTTAACAATCATTTTGTCAGTGCCGCTGAGAGCACAGTTAACAATCCTCCCGGTTCTTCAGTTGTAGGACACAGAGCCGCCAGTTTGAAACAATCCAATATAAGATTTAAGTTTACTAAGGTATCTTGTGCAACAGTTAGGAATGCTCTGGGATCTTTAAAAAACAACGGAAGCAAAGATTTTTACGGACTCAGCGTTAGCATTGTAAAAAGTATGACTGATGTCATTATTTCTCCTTTAACAAAAATCATTAATTTATGTATTACTGAAAGCATTTTCCCGGATGCTTTAAAAATAGCCACTGTCGTACCAATACACAAAAAAGGAGATAGGTCCGATGTGAATAACTATAGACCTATATCACTACTTCCAATTTTTTCAAAGGTTCTTGAAAAAATTTTGAAGGATCAAATCCAAACTTATTTTGAAAATAACAATTTACTAGATAAATGTCAGTTTGGTTTCAGGAAAAATCTCTCGACAAGCGATGCACTGATAGCTTTTACAGAAAAAATAACTGCCACCTTTGAACACGGACAGATCTCCTTAGCAACGTTCATTGACCTCACAAAGGCCTTTGATTGTGTATGCCACGAGCTTTTAGTGGAAAAGTTATCCGATTATAATTTTGTTCCAAGCAGTCAACATTTAATAAAATCATATCTGTACAATAGAAAACAACTTGTTATTTTCAATAACCATTTATCCGATTCGCAAATTATCAAATACGGTGTACCACAGGGATCAATTTTGGGTCCCCTCCTATTTTTAATATTTATTAATGACTTTCCACAGCAAGTTCGTGACACTGACACCATTCTGTATGCAGATGATACCACTCTCGTAAGCACTGACAGTGAGATTATTTCTGCAATAAATAAAAATCACGTTGCTCTAGAGGATGCTGAGGCTTGGTTCAGTAAAAATCGCTTACGTATTAACCCAGATAAAACGGTAAATATTTTGTTTACACTTAAAAAAGTACCGATAAGCATAGGTGAAGTAAGTACAAAATTTCTTGGATTGGAAGTTGATAAAGCGTTACAATGGAATGTACACGGTGAAAATGTAGCAGTAAGGCTGTGTAAAAATATATTTTTTATTAGAAGTCTGACCAGCTCTGTGTCAACAAAAGTATTGAGAATAGCTTACTTTGCTTTAATACACCCGATTCTCTCATACGGACTAATTGTATGGGGTCACTCAACATCTATGCACAGAGCCTTCGGACTTCAGAGACGCGTAGTCAGAATTCTAGCCCAAAAAGGTTACCGCGCTGATTGCAGGGAGAGTTTTGTGGCTCTGCGCATACTCACTTTACCTTGTCAGTATATACTAACCTGCTTGATTTATACTAAAGCTAATCTGCCGAATTTAACTACTCACGAGCAGGTTCACAACCATGACACTAGACACAAATCAAACTTATGCCCCAACCCTATAAGGCTATGTAAATCTCAAGTAGGAACCAAATATTACGGTATAAAATTTTTTAATCTGTTACCGGAAACAATACGAACTCTCCCTGCAAAACAATTTAAAACAACTGTAAAACAGTACCTGCTAAAGAAGCCCTTCTATTCGTTTCAGGAGTTCTATACCCACAACTGGATCAATGTAAAACAATAGTAATTTTAATAATTATGTTTCTGCACATTTCAGTTTTAATTTACTAGACTTGTAGATGCACTGATGCTATTGTAATTTATTTTTTTTTTTCGACTTGTGTAAAACATGTATGTTACAAACACCAATAAACACTATGACTATGACTATGACTATGACTATTTTAGCTGCTGATGGATAATTTTTCTTCTTAATATGCCTACTAAACTTTTTTTTAACAGTGCGATCTCTTTTGTTGACCAAACTGGAAAAGTCATTAATTACTTTAGAAAAATTCAGAACTCTATTACACAAAGCTCTTTTCTTTAATTTCGACATTTTATTAGGTGCATCATCATCCGATTCTGAAAAGCCATTTCAATAGCTTTTCTTGGGACTTTTTAAAGGTACCCCATCATCTGAATCACTGGAATATGAAATTCAACAATATTAACATTTGCTTTACGCTCTAAATAATTTTTAGCAAGCCATATAATAACCACCAATTATAATTTTTGATAAGTTAGGTTCTTCACGAATGAATGACTAACTAATAAGTGCGTCGCAATATCTAAAATTTTAAAAACTACATTTCCGATCAAGTTCTGCAGAAGTAGTTGGTGTTTTCTTTGATGGTGACGACACGAGATGTCTGTCTGCAGTAACCAAATGCCCGTCCTCAAATACTTCTTGATTCTCTTTAAATAAATCAAGTATTTTGGGTGAGTAGTCCACTCTTCATACCTCGTTTAATTTTAAGATAAAAAAAATTAATGAGAAAAGAGCCATCAGAAGGTATAATTACTATGTAAATTTTGTATAATTAAATAGCAAGTTATTTAATTTTTGCAATGCTTTTGTGTGTAATACAAAAAAAATTTCTATATTAAATGCGATATCTATTCGACGAACTTTTCATCATACATTTCTTGATATTATGATTACCATACGTTATTATAAAGTTAGGGGTATACTTTAAATTCATATAATTTTAACAAATCACGTCAACAACAAAATGTAAACAAAATCTAATTGATTAAATAATAAAAGGATTGTATTGTAGCTGTGGAAAACAAAAGTGTTGTCATGACAACGGATTACTGGCTGTGGAATTATTTAAAAAAAATTTTGTTTAGAATACGGTCAACAACGCTGCAAGAATTAAAACACGAAATAGGGGACAAAAGGGTGCAATTCAACCAGAAATGTCACATAATGATGTAAAATTTGGATGAAAGGTTGGTAATCTTACACCAACAAATTGGAGGTCATATTCAGCATTTGCGGCAACCAGTTTTAGCCATACAAAATTCCATTATTTAAGCAATTAAATTTCGTTTACTTGTTATTATCTTAGTTTTTAAAAAATATACAATAAGCTAAAATATATCCCTCATCTTATGATAACCTTGTACATACTGACGTTTGGATTTCTTGTGCTTAGAAAGATATCACCTCTATTCCAATAAGGATTACAGAGAGGCCTTTTAAATATGGGCATTCAACCGTCAATATTACCTAAACTAATCATAATACAGGGTGTTATGGAAATGAGTGCAAATATTTTAACCAGTGATAGAGCTCACCAAAATGAACAACTTTTCTATTTATCGTTCTTCATTTAATCGCATATTTTTTCAATCATTTATCTCCCCTAAATTTGACGAGCCGCTTGGTAAGCAAATCTAAGTTAAAGGTGAACGTCACAAGTATATTAAAACTGCAAAGTTCTTGCACAAAAAACATGCGGTCAATAGCTTACCTACCTCAATTGATGAAGTACGTTGGTGACCAGATGTGAACTAAATGTTTCATCAGTAGCAATGCAGTTTTTGTTGGTTTTTTGGTCCTAAAGAAATTTTTTTGTGTTTTGTGCCCTTTAATTAAAATATTACTCCATGGGCGGGTAAGCATTTTTAGAGTAACATTTTTTTAAAATGTTGACTCAGTTTTGAAGACGTTTTCGAAAAAATGATAAATGAAGAAGTTGTTCAGTTTAGCGAGTTCTACTACGGGTTAAAATCAGTGGCGTAACTATCATATGTGCAGGGGGTGCGAAGAACCTCGGCGCCGAATCTATGTAGGCGCCGCGGTAGCGGAGTTTTCAGTGAAAATAAGTTTTCCTAGAATAGTGGTTCAAAGCGGCAATAGACTACGATACGTGAGCGCCAGTGGGCTCTTTTGAGTGCACAGTCTTTTCTCCTTTTGAGTAGATTAGAAGTTCCAGCTCTAGTGTGAGTTTGTGATTCCTAGATTTCATGGTGCATAGTGCACAGGGGCGTGCTGGCAGAACGAATGCAGGCCGGGCCTAAACAGCAGAGCAGGCCAGGCCCAAACCAATTATTGCGTACGGGTGTCCCACCTAAGAGTTCGAGCTCTGTAGCGCTTTTTATTGAAAATATATGAAAAAATTCTTGTAATTATAAAAGTTTCACCTAAGCAACTTCTTCTTCACTTAAAATTATTTCTAATCACATAAGGTGTCCCATTTAATTCCGGGTGGCACCTAACTTCATTTTTTCAAATAGAGGATCCTGTTTATACCTATATTTTTTTGGTGCAACATGCACGATGCAACATCAAAACTGTGTTCACGAGCAAGGACACTTTGGGTAACGGCTTCAGATCGGTAAAAGACAAGATTCAAAGTTTAAAAACCGCTGGCGTATATCGCATTCCTTGTTCTTGCGGCTCGAGTTACATTGGAGAGACTGGTTGTTCAGTTGATCTAAGACTTCAAGAACATAAAGGAGATTGTAAACACAAAAGCATCACAAAATCAGCCGTAGCTGAGCATACGTTTACAAATGGGCACACTTTAGAATTTGAGCACGCTAGAGTACTGGCCAGAATACCTCATTACTTCCCGCGGGTGATACGTGAAGCCATAGAAATAGAAAAACATCGAAATAATATCAACAGGGAAGATGATTTCAAGCTTAGTAAAATGTATACCCCTGTGATACACGATCTAAAGCATTACAACCACTGTGCGTCATACGGCCACGACCCACGGATTACGTTGCACTCGGACGACCAACCAGCGTTACGCCACTCCGCGCGCATGGCACGGAAGACTACGAGTATAAATAGCTCCACACCGACCTTCGGTTCTTAGTGCGACTTTCACTCTGATGATGCAAGCTGCAAGGTCTTGCGAAACGTTAGTGAATATGGATGCACAAACAGCAAAACGGCCAAATCTGCCTAAGTATCCCCGTTCTCAAGATACTCAAACAACACGAGCCACCAAAGAGCATGACCATCGAGCGGGTTTTTGCTCGACTTCACAAGGTGCAAAGCACATTAATCCAGAAAATGCTGGGTGTTCATATACAAATAATACGCGGTCTAAGCCGAAATTCTATGTTAAGAAGAATAAAGTTAATGAGTTCAGACCGTAGGTTTTCTCTAGTTACACTGTTATCGAAATGAGATAATGTTTCAGCCAACTTACTGAAGGCGTTTGATGGAATAGGGGTATCTTTTAATTCTTTAAAATTAGAGGGCGACAGAATATAAAAGATCTAAGTAAAGTTCTCTGTTTTTCTGGAATCCATGCTTTCAATGACACGATCCAAAATAAAATTGTGGACTTCAACAGTGAATTTTGAAAAATAATTTTCAATCGGATTATCACGAGAAGATTCACCAGGCATTGTTTTTACTCTCCTGGAGGGTTTCGCAGGAAAATTTAGTTCCAATAGCATATCTGCACCTCTAGAATCAAATTCGTTTTCGGCCCAGTCAATAAAGTTATCTGCTTCTAACTTATTGCTTGTCATATCCCTTTGAATGGATCTAAGTTGAACAAGAGTGGCGGAAACCAATTGTTGACTTTTTAAGAGATCTAATCCGCTAGTTTGTAAATATTTAGACGCGGGTTCAGTAATACTGAATACTCTGAGATAAATCTGTGCAATCAAAATTGTTTCATATTTTAATAATTGTTCCTTTAAATTTCTGGCTTTCGCTCTAACATCGGGAGTTATATCTTGAGTTTCTTCAATTTTGATTAGTGTTATTATTATTTCTACGTACAACGCTGATGTTTGAACCTTATATTTTTCGAAAACCCAGATTAAAGCTTTGTTTTTTGACCACCATCTCGTTTCCCCAATTGCAATCTCTTGTTGGTTTGATTTGTTTCCCGATCACGCCACATGTCCATTCTCTTATGGGATTATTTAAAGAAAACTGCTAAACTGTTCAATAGAATGAAAAATTTAAGGGCGCAGGCCATCAGATCCTTGACGGGCGCAGGCCACCGGGCATTCGCCCGGTGTCCCGGCGGCCCAGCACGCCCCTGATAGTGCATAGTAACATACTATAAATTCAAAGTTTTAAACCGCAAATTTCTGGCGATTGCCTCAGATACAGAGTGCCAAATTACTTCAAAATACGTATGAAACTGATCTCGATGACGGCTTACTAAAGCAAATTGTACAATTTCGTTCTTCGTACACAACTAGTATTAAATCTTGCTTATCAGTGAAGGAAGTGGGAGAAAAATGTCTGTCTAATCACACATCATTGGCTAGCTTTCCAGATTTGTATACAGCTTATATCCTATTTTTTACATCGCGTCACTACTGCCTTCACTGAAAGATCTTTTTGTAAATTAAAAATAATTAAAAACTTTTTGCTAAGTGAGACGAGCCAAATACGCCTAAAGAGTTTTGCATTACTGAGTATCGAGAAAGTAAGAGCCAGTACTCTTGGTTTTAATTGTGTGTTTAATGTGTTACCTTAGCAAAGTCTCGCAAAAGAGAGTTTAATTAAAGTGCTATATCCACATATTTATATATCTATGAATTTAATTTTTCTTGTGAATTATTTAAATTTGTATTCCTTTTACGTGGTTTTTGTGTTTGTATTTTTATATGTATTTTTAAGTTTCATGTTATATTTTGTGAGTGTTTGATTTAATGGTAAAACCTGTTCTACTTTATGGGTCGGAAACGTGGACGGTAAAGCAGAAATTGCAGGTGTAAGTAAATAGGTGTTTGGTGGCAAGTCATTATTTCTACAAAGATATTTGGGACCGAACAAATCAGGTGGACATAAATATAGAAATTAGGTGAAGAAAATGTGGATGGTTAGGGCATACTTTGCCCAAAAATGAAACTAAAATTTGCAGAAAAGTTTTGATTGGGACCCCTACAGAATTCAGAAACAGAGGACGCCCGCGAAAAACGTGGAGGAGAACTGTAAAGCAAGAGACAGGAAAGGCTATAGCACAACTGAGCCAAATAGCAAAGGAAAATGACAACTGAAGAGAATATACCCTTTGTCCCAATAGGGAATAATGGGATTATTATTATTATTATTATTATTATGTTATATTTAATAAAAGATTGAAACATCTCAATGTTTTTTATTTTGCAGTAAGTAACCTTTCATGTTAAGAAAATAGCTTTTTTTTTTTTTTAAATTGACAGTGTTGCAGGACCAAAAATTACCCCCCCCCCCCCCTCCCTCTTTTTTCTGAAACTT
>CALNHX010006559.1:0-87098 GCA_940337035.1 Agriotes lineatus
TAGTTTTAATACCTAATTTTATAAATTCATTATATATGCAAGTGTTGTTGCATCAAGGCACTCTTGTAATTTAGGAAAACTATCAAGGAATTGATTTCAATTGAATTCGTATCAAACAATTTGACACTCTTATCTAGACCGTACTTGCTAAACCTCAAAGCTTTTATGACGATAAAATTTTCCATGGATGAAGGCCCCCAACAAATGTATGCAAATTGCTGGCTCCGTAAATACCGCAGAGACCTATCATGCCATAAGTGCAAAACAATTGCGAAGGAACCATACTAATCACGGCAATTTGTCTTAATTAATTTTGAATTAGTTTTTAATAAAAGTACATTGATTTTAATTAAGTTTATAAGAAGTACAAGAACCTATCAGTGCCCATGCTCGGTGATGCTCTACTTTAGCTTTTCAATTTCTTCATCGTGCAGTTACAGTTACTGGTAAAACCGACCATCGATTTAATCTTGTTACGTAAGAATGGATTTTATAAATTAATTGCTTATTTGAAGTAGACTATTTCAAGTGTATTGATTATCGATGCTTCGTTGAAGTTGCTTTATGTTCATGGCAGGTTAATTTCGTTGCTAAACAGCGTATTTTCCTTGGTATTGTGTATAGTAAGCGATTTGAAACACATAAATTAAACAATTTATGTTAACGTACATCTACTTTATATTAGCCTGTCTTTAGTTTGCATCGCTGCGTTTACTTAGTTTGTCTAAAAAACTGCGTATTAGATTCTCATTTAAAATGTATATAATTACTTCAACTTCTTTCATTTAATTTTTGTATAATATAAATCAATTAAACTCCAATATAAATACTTAAACGGTTTTATAAATTAAGATTAATTATAATTCCTTTTAAAAGTAGGGAATTTCCATTGTTGCTTTCTTACTTTCTGAACGTGTTAAGAACTCATAAAGACAATACAGCGTAAAAATAATACCTTACCGCTTCCTTATTTTTTCTTGAAACGACAACCAGTAAGCAATTGTTTTTTAAGTTAATATTTAAACACATGTTACGATCCTGAGGGCCGAGGGATGAATGAGTCAGCAGCCTTGGCGATTAATACGCGAGCGTTCCAGAGCTTCTCGAGGCGGCTGCAGAAATATGAGTCACAGCGGTCGAATGCTCGGGAAGCGCCCTAGAACCAGGTGTACTGAATGACTCACGCTCGCTTACGAGAACAACACCTGCGAATGCCGGAGTGCATTCGCGAGGATTCTGGAATCTCCCCAGTGAAATATAAATGGGCGGCTTTCAGACCTGTAGGGCAGTTCGTATTCAACATCAGAGCGGCGAGCTCCCAGATAAATAAAACGCGTGAAATAAATAAATCCGTATGTTGTAGAAATACATCGTTAGTGTTTAAGAGTGATATAAATAGTTGTTAGAAATAGTGCCGTAGTTTAAAAGTAATTTGTAATCTGCTTGATAGTTTGTTAGTGCTTGTAAATAACAATAATCGTAATAATTAATCCAATAGTGTGTAAATAAATATTTGAACCCATGTTTGTCGTATAATTTTGAAACGTTAAGAACGTAACAGTGGTGTCGGTGTGAGGTTTTGAACCGGGGGCTATAAGAAAATTATTGAACAAACATTAGATAAATAAATTATTTAACAAGTGCCGATAAAACGACGGTCAGATAAATAAATTGAAGTGAGTATTGTGCATGCCTTTGACGAGATCTCAAAGCAGCAAAATGGAAGCCCAATTAAGCCAACTTTTGCAACTGATGCAAGTTAGCCAGGACAAGGCAGAGAAGGCGCAAGAGAAAGCGGAAAAAGCACAAGAGGATCTTAGGAAAGAGATCCAAGCTGGGCAGGAGAAGGCAGAAAAAGCGCAAGAAAAAGCACAAGAAGACCTCAAGGAAGTACTTAAGGAAGAGCTGAAAGCCGCGCAAGAAAAATCAGTACAAAAACTTGAGGAAAAATTGAGAGTCACGCAAGAAGACCTCAAGGATGAACTTCGGGAAGATATGGAGAGAGCGTTGGCCGGAGTTCGGAGTGACATACTGGAGCTGCAGTCACGAAGTGGCCAAGGCCAACCAGCTCTCTCTGAATCTGCTGGCTGCTCTTCTCCAATTGCAGTGAATCAGCCTACCTTATCGCGAGTTGCTGCCCCTCAGGTTGCTCTGTCCCAAGATACTGCCCCAGTGAGGCCCGCAACATCTGGCTTGCACATGAAACTGCCCTCTTACGATGGGAAAACGCCATGGTCAACATACCTGAAGCAATTTGAAGCCGCAGCCGTTGCTAATGGTTGGGGAATGGCAGACAAAGCGACCGCATTGATCCTGACATTGCGAGGGGATGCTCTGAATGTTTTGCAAATGATTCCAGAAAATCAGCAGAGGGACTTCCAGCAATTGGTGAATCGTCTGGAACGGCGTTATGGCAACGGTCATCTTCAGCATGTGCATTGTGCCCAGTTGAAGAACAGAATTCAGAAGTCGGGGGAGACTCTGCAAGAACTGGAGGCCGATGTTGCTCGATTGGTTCGGCTCGCGTATCCATCGGCGCCGGAGGACTTCCTGGAGCAGCTAGCCGTCCAAACATTCGTAGATGGAGTTAAAGACGCCGATACTCAGCAAGCGGTACGTCTGGGGCGCCATAGGACACTGGGAGAGGCCTTAGCCCATGCATTGGAATTTGAAGCGGCAAGGAGTGCTTCCAGAGGACATGGTCGTGTCCGCGGTGTCGCCACGACGGAGATGGCGCCTGAATCCATGGAGGACATGTTGCGACGACTTATAAGGCAGGAGACGAGGGAGAAGGGGCCCCGTTGCTGGAGCTGCGGAGAGATGGGTCATCTTAGGGCTCGCTGTCCGAAGAAAGGAGCCCGAGTGTCTGACGAGCCGTCGGAAAACTAATGCGGGTCGACAAGAAGGGGCGAGAGTCGACTCGTGATTGCCATGCCCCGGAGATTCCCATACATGTGTCGTCCGTGCAACACCAGCCTGATAGCCTCTTCATTGATGGGAAAATAAATGGAAGAGTTCGGTCTCTGCTGTTGGATACTGGAGCGACGAAGTCCATCGCCAGGTCTGACGTAATACGAGACGAGGGTGAGCTGCTGCCCACCAGGACACGCCTTCGCACTGCCACGGGAGGCGCGGTGACCACGCATGGGGAGATGGATATGAAATTGAAGATTGGGAATCAAACCCTCAAGCATCGGGTCCTGATTGCTGACATTGCGGACGAGTTCATCCTAGGAATGGATGTCATGAATAAGTGTGGGTTCACTTTGGACCTGGGACGCGGCGTGTTGCACGTGGGTGGGGAGGAGCTTTCCCTACACCCAAGAGAAGAGATCGCAGTACGAGTGGTATTGGCGGAAGATGTTACTCTGCCTGGACGAACCGAGAGGGTCGTGGATGCATACCTGGATGGCGATCTCCGGGGCAACGTAGTGCGCATGATTGAACCTGATTATGACAAGGAGCTCACTCATGGTATCCTGGTTGGGAAGACGTTGGTAAAGACTGGGCTTAAGGTCCCAGTAAGGATGATGAACGTCAACAGGGAACCAGCAACCGTCAGGAGAGACACAATCCTGGGAAGGTGCACACCGATCTCCGCCGTTGTGAGAACGATCACTAGTGGCAGCGGCCGCAAGGCGAAGAACTGCCCAGAGGCATTAATTAACACCGTGATGTCTACGTGCAAGGGCGTGAGCCAACAAGAACGGAAGAAGATCGAAGATCTGGTGGCCCGGTACCAAGACGTCTTCGAGTGTGGAGATCATCCCAGCGGCCGTACCGACGTAGTTAAACATAAAATCAATACGGGGGATGCTCAACCGATACGCCAACATCCAAGAAGGTTGCCCCTCGCCAAACGGGAAGAAGCTGAGAAGATTGTCCAAGATATGCGAAACCAAGGGATCATCGAACCGTCCAGCAGCCCGTGGGCCTCTCCTGTGGTGCTTGTCAAGAAGAAGGATGGCTCAACGAGGTTCTGTGTTGACTACCGACAGCTGAACCATGTGACCAAGAAAGACAGCTACCCTCTGCCACGAATTGATGATACCCTGGATACACTCTCCGGTTCTCGATGGTTCTCGACGCTAGACTTGAAGAGCGGTTATTGGCAAGTCGGAATGGAACCCGCGGACAGGGAGAAGACTGCATTTACTATCGGAACTGGGCTCTGGCAGTTCTCCGTCATACCGTTCGGTTTGTGCAATGCCCCCGCCACGTTTGAGAGGCTGATGGACACCGTCCTGAAGGGTCTATCTTGGCAGACCTGCCTGATATACTTGGACGACATCATAGTGGTGGGCAAATCCTTCAACGAGCATCTGAAAAACCTGGAGGAAGTGTTCGGTAGACTGCGAGGTGCCAACCTGCGATTGAGTCCAAAGAAGTGCCACATCTTCCAGGAAGAGGTACAGTACCTGGGGCACGTCGTATCCCGCCAGGGAGTAGCAGTAGACCCGAGTAAGGTGAAGGCAGTGCAGGATTGGCCAATCCCGAAGGATAAGCATGAACTGCGAAGCTTCCTGGGCCTCTGTACTTACTACCGACGGTTTGTGCTGGGCTTCGCGAACATCGCAAAACCGTTAACCCGTCTAACGGAAGAGGGACGACAGTTCGAATGGAGTGCTGAGTGCGCGGAGGCCTTCGAGACGCTCAAGGCTGCCTTAACCAGTTCACCTGTACTTTGCTATCCACGTCAGGAAGGCCAGTTTATCCTCGACACTGACGCTAGCAATGTCGGAATAGGTGGTGTTCTGTCCCAGGTCCAAGATGGGCAAGAGAAAGTCCTGGCATATTTCAGCAAGGTCCTGTCCAAACCAGAGCGTAACTACTGCGTAACCAGGAGGGAGCTTCTGGCAGTAGTCAAGTCCGTGGAGCATTTTTATAAATACCTGTATGGCAGAAGATTCTTACTGAGGACCGACCATGCTGCTCTAAGATGGCTGCTTCAGTTCAAGAACCCTGAAGGGCAGGTGGCTAGGTGGATCGAGCGCCTACAAGAGTACGACTTTGAAATAAATCATCGACCTGGCACAGCCCACCGCAACGCCGATGCGTTGTCCAGGAGGCCCTGCCCTGCGGACTGCAGCCACTGTTCGAGACTGGAGAGTCGTGCGGTACCCATCAATCGTACCACTGTAGTCGACGACTCGTGGGAGCTAGACGAGTTGCAGAACAGCCAGGAGAACGACCCCGACTTAGGCACAGTTATAGCCTGGAAGCGAGATGGCCGTCGACCTACCTGGCAGGAGGTCTCCGCCACCAACCCAACGGTGAAGACCTATTGGGCGCAATGGGACTCCTTGCAGCTCGAGAACAACGTCCTGACTAGAATCTTGGAAGACGAGGACGGTAGGGCAACGAGATCACAATTGATGGTTCCAAGGAGTAGAGTGGCCGAGGTTCTGCGTCACCTGCATGATGGCTCCTCTGGGGGACACTTTGGATTGAAGAAGACGTTGCAGAAGGTCCGAGACCGGTTCTACTGGGCGAGTTGCAAAGATGATGTCCGAGAGTGGTGCCGGAGGTGCGAAGCCTGCGCTACAGGAAACGGACCGGTTGGTAGACGTAGAGCTCCGATGCGGCAGTACAACGTCGGTAGTCCGTTCGAGAGGATAGCCATCGACATCGCTGGACCATTCCCCGAAACCGAAGCGGGAAATAAATACATCTTGGTGTGCATGGACTACTTCACCAAGTGGCCTGAAGCATATGCCCTTCCGAATCAAGAGGCCGGTACTGTAGCTGATGTTCTGGTGAAGGAGTGCTTCAGCCGTTTTGGAGTCCCCCTGGAATTACATTCCGACCAGGGCCGGAATTTCGAGTCTGGACTGTTCCAGAACGTTTGCAAGCTGCTGGGGATACACAAGACCCGGACCACTGCCCTCCATCCTCAATCGGACGGCATGGTGGAAAGGATGAACCGAACCATGGGGAAGCATCTGTCCAAGGTGGTTTCCGAACATCAGCGTGACTGGGACCAGTACATTCACCTATTCCTAATGGCCTACCGATCGGCAGTACAAGAGACAACCAACCACACCCCAGCTACGGTACTCTTTGGGCGCGAGCTGCGATTGCCATGTGACCTCAAGTTTGGAAGAAAGCCTGGCGAAGAAACGGCCGGGGAGGACTACGTGGGGAACCTGAAGAAGAGGATGGAAGAGATCCACGACGCCGTACGCCGAAACATTCAGGGTGCCAGCGACCGAATGAAGGACCGATATGATGCCCGCGCTGAGGCCGGTGGTTTCCAGCCTGGCGATTTGGTATGGCTTCATAACCCCCAGAGGCGTCGTGGCCTCTCCCCCAAGCTCCAAAGAAACTGGGAAGGCCCCTACACTGTAGTTGCTCGACTGAATGACGTGGTATACCGAATCCAGAAACCTCCTCGAGGAAAGTGCAGGGTGGTGCACTTCAATCGGTTGGCCCCATATGCCGGAACGAATGAGGAAGTGGAGGCTGTCACGGAACAACCCCTGAGACGACTAGGGACCGGAGGAACCTCCTTCCAGGAGTTTATGGCCGCTTATGGGGGTACGAAGACTGCGCGATTCGGAGTTACTACAGAGGTGCAGCGTGACCTGTTCGACACCCTGCGGCAGTATTCCCTGGCACACTGCGTCGCCCAGGACCTCCGGATGTCTAGGGGGATCGCCGCTGCCTTCCGGGAGCAGTTTGGCCGGTTAAACCAGCTGCGAGAGCAGGCACCTCAGGTTGGCAGAACCTTGCAGCTGAAGGAAGGCAACAGCTCCATTTATTACCTAGTGACGAAAAGGTTGTCTCACGAAAAACCTAGTTACCAGGAGCTCTGGTCTGCTCTTTTGGACCTTAAGGAGCAGATGGTGAAGAACGGCGAAACCCGGCTAGCGATGCCGAAATTAGCATGCGGCCTGGATTCGTTGGACTGGAGGGTCGTACGCAGCATGCTGGAAGTAGTCTTCGACCAGACCGGCATCCAGATCGAGGTCTGCTGTTGCAGCCCGGCGCGAAGCATTGAGCCCACGGTGGACTGCTACTTCTTCAACCAGTCAGTGTGCAAGAAAGGCACCGCCTGTAAGTACCGTCATCGAATCCCCACAAGAGCGAGTGACAGGCACCCGACGCAACTCGTTCTGGGACAGAACGACCTAAGGCGGGGGCAGTGTTACGATCCTGAGGGCCGAGGGATGAATGAGTCAGCAGCCTTGGCGATTAATACGCGAGCGTTCCAGAGCTTCTCGAGGCGGCTGCAGAAATATGAGTCACAGCGGTCGAATGCTCGGGAAGCGCCCTAGAACCAGGTGTACTGAATGACTCACGCTCGCTTACGAGAACAACACCTGCGAATGCCGGAGTGCATTCGCGAGGATTCTGGAATCTCCCCAGTGAAATATAAATGCGCGGCTTTCAGACCTGTAGGGCAGTTCGTATTCAACATCAGAGCGGCGAGCTCCCAGATAAATAAAACGCGTGAAATAAATAAATCCGGATGTAGTAGAAATACATCGTTAGTGTTTAAGAGTGATATAAATAGTTGTTAGAAATAGTGCCGTAGTTTAAAAGTAATTTGTAATCTGCTTGATAGTTTGTTAGTGCTTGTAAATAACAATAATCGTAATAATTAATCCAATAGTGTGTAAATAAATATTTGAACCCATGTTTGTCGTATAATTTTGAATAGCCCGAACGTTAAGAACGTAACAATAATGTATTCTGGATGCTAAATATTATCATTTTGAATGTGTACAACTTCGCTTTGTATCATACGGATGAATCTGATTATTCAATGTAAATTTAGTATTATTGGCTTTTACAAACAAAACACATTTATATATAAGTAGACCGGTAAGTGTTAAAATTTTGCGCTTTTAAATACTTCTCGGCAAGATTATCTTGGTTGCAAATTAAATATTAAACGCATATATTTTTTTAATAAATGCAAGCGGTTTTTGCATACTTTTACATTAATTCGACCGCACCAGCTTTTAAGTACTCTTTATTTTTTCTATTAAACTGAATAAAATTATTTAAAAACCTGTGTAATTTTTACCAAACATGTTGGTATTTTTTAATGTACAGTTAACTTCGTGGAATAGTATGCGATGTATTCGTGGACGCGTTACAAAAGAAAGTGAGAGATATTAAATTAACATTAATACTTGACATTTTCTTTAATAACTGGCGTTGCTTAGGGGTGAAATTATCCCAATTGTTCTTATATTATCCACGTCTGAACTGCTTACTGGTCAACCCAGAACGCTAATATTATACAACTCGCTTATAACATATCTGTGGGGACCATGACAATTGGTACGTTATAAGAGTAGTATGTTAAAAGAGTAGTACATTTAAAAACTTTATTTTTGAATTAATCACGCAAACACAAGTATGTATTCAGAAACGTAATGCGAAAGTAGACGTAATTACTTATTTTGCAAAATATAGTATGAATTCTGTTCCTAGTTTTCAGTAAATAGTATTGTAAGTAATTTTCAGTGTTGGTGCTTTATTCATGTTTGCTTGAATTGGGCTATGAATTCTTTAAAAATTTGCTTCTTTAATATTCTCCTTGTTTTTAACTATTATAGAAATTGTAGTGTTTTTAAATTCTCTTGTATTCTCAAGGTTTTCTTCTACCAATGACGTTTTACTTTTAGTTTCGAAATTGGTGGTTCATGCTTCATACAAAATGAAAAATATGAAAACATGAACGTTACGCTGTTTATTGGGGAGTTTAGTCGCATTTGCTAGATCTCCAATAAAATAAGCTAAGTTCTCCTTGTTGATTTTTAATTTAATTAGTTAATTGTTGATAACGGAAGTAGGTTTGCCTTCCGAAACTTTCATGTTTTGATATGTTTCGTTTTGTAGTGTTGCAAAATACCAAAAAAAGCATCCTTTCTGAACCGCCCCAAAGAAGTTTCAGAGATGATCTTGGTGTCTTTGGATATGGTGTGGATTTAGAGATGACAATATCAGCCTACATGACACAAAACTTTACAAACGACTAAGTTGGGGGTGATTTCTTAAACAAGCTTGCGAAGTATGTAACAATGCCCACGTTATATACTCTGCGAACCATAATGTATGCAATTTTTGCTGATTTTGTAAATTTTAACAAGCAAAAGTACGTTATAAAAGAAAATATGCAGCGTAATTTTTGTACGATGTATAAGAAGTATGTTGTAAAAGAAGAAAATAAGCTAGTCATTCTGTCGGAACTAATTCCTCAAAACGTAATAACCAAATGTACATTAAAAACGAGTCCCTTATAAGGAAGTTATCTGTACAATAGTGGTATGATAACTCGAATGAACTAAAACCAGCCTAATTCGGAGCATGAAGACAATCGAATTCAGATTACGCCATCATTGACTCTCCGGATTACCGTAAGTCACTGAACTTCGGGTTAACGGAATATTACTGTATTATGTTCATTCAACCATTTTTTATTAGTGTTTGCAGTTTTAACAGTCTATTTGTAAAACAATATTTATACCAGGAGCTTATTTCACCTCTAATGAGGGCAATTAATTGGGTATTGAAAGTTTCTTGTATGAAATAAAGGTTTTCTATGACATAAGCTGCTGATATACTACCTCATACCATGATTACTGGCGGAAACTTTCCAGTTCTTTTTGGGCAGTCTTTACAAAGAGCTTCATTTGAAGTGCATATTATTCTTTTTCGGTGATCTCCAAACCAATTGTCAAATCGCAAGGCATTTCTAAAAATTTTTTTTTCCATTGGTCGTATGTACAGGGTGGCCAAATTTCGATGTTTCAATAGGGGACCCTCCCATCCTCGATCTCTTTTTTCGAGAAAAACTTAATAGTGAAATCCAAAATTGGCTATCGTCTTTTGTTTTCGAGTTATAAGCAAAAATTCCAAATTTCCAAATTCCTCGCTTGTTTATGAAAATAGAAAAAAGTAATTTCTACCTTCTTCAGGCACTTTTTTGATAAGAATGCAGTGGCGTAGTCAATTTTTCAAAAATATTTTTGAAATTCGAGATATCAAGTTGTATTTTTAATATATGGAACGCATAGTTGGGCTCTGCTATCAAAAGAAAGAAAAATTTTTCCCATTCCAATGATTATAGCATGCAATTCAAATTATTCATTTTCACTACATTATAGCAAAAACTCGTAATTTTTAAAGTAGTTTTTGATATCCCATCGTTTTCTAGTAGGCGTGTGTCATTTAGAATCTTCCCGATCTGTATCTGCCATTGTATTGTCACAATACCGATCATGTAATTAATATAATTAATATTGTTCGATTGTTGATTATAATATTGCACCTTAAAGTGCGAAATGGCGTATAAAAATAAGGAAAAGTTTGATATGTTAGAATGTTTTATTCAGAGTAATAATAATTCTGAGATAGTAAAACATATATTAACCGTTACCCGGAAAGAAGGCAACCTAATAAGTCTATTTTGGGAAGATTGAAAGAAAATCGCATTCATTATGGGACATTTAACAATCCAAGAACCAAGAATTAGAATGTTGACTACTGAATTCACCTGTCATCTGTCAAAAAGTGACCAATGAAAATCCACAATTTGACATTTCTTGACCAATAAAAAAAAATATCGGCGGTATCTTCCTAGAATTTATTCAAGTGAATATTTGAAACAATAGTATATTGTATGTTAAGAGCTGAAAGTGCATTCTTGCCGCTTGCGCATGAATATTGCTGGTTGAGACGAAGTCGAAACCAGCAATCATGCAAAAGCGGCAAGCGCACTTTTATCTCGAAATATACATACTATTTTTTCGACGACTGAGCATATTATTAAAGGAAAATATCAAATTTCATTTTATCGCAAAAATAAATTGACAATCAAGTTAACATTACTCGCGCAGTCTATTCGACATGTGACGCGATTATTTCGACAAATGACGGGCATTGTCAAGGAAACATACGGACGTGGCTACCTATTTTGTTCACGCGGAAACCCAAAACGCTCGGCGAGCGGCAAAATGATGAAAACGCACGCTCAGCGGCAAATGTCAACTTTCTGTTGTCAAATGACAGTGAGAACAATCTACTTTCGATGTCAGTCGTCGCAAAATGTGATTTTTATTAGAAAAAGTCAATATTAGTTTTCTGTTACTATAGAAATTGCGTAGTTTGTTGCTATATTTACGGAAAACTAATTTTAAAAAGTAGTTTTTGGTTAGGGCGGCTTTAAATATATCTTGTTTTATAATGCTGTCGATGTGACATTTGCCCAAAATGACAGTAGAATAACGCACAATAACGAGCAAGGTAAAAGAACAAAATCTTGTTTTAAACGTTAAAGACCTCTTAGAAAAGCAATAACGTCGGGTTAACATAAGCCAGAAATGTTTTGGTATTAATAATGTGCTATTTAAAGCAGCCCCCGCATTAAAGGTTAGGTATATGTCAAATTCTTCCAGATGTCGACTACCTGTGGTCTAAATATAATTTTTTTGAATGTTACCTTACGTTTTTAACGCTGTTATGTTATTTCTGATGTCACAGAAAAAGGTTAATGTATCGACTTTAGCTCATGTAATTAGAAAAATTCCTTATGAAACTGAATCAGTATTATGAATAAATGTGTCAACTGTAACTTCATTCACCTTGCGGTGTAGATGGTGGTGCTTTATGCGCTGGCATCTGGCGGTACAATGCTTAACTTGCCCTGGATTCGGGATACAGAGTTGGAGCGTGCCTTTAGTGCTTGCGCAGCAACCATTGTATGAGGTGTGTGCCTTCGTGATGTGTTGACCTTGTTACTCTATCTCTTAGGTCTGTGGTTCTGAGTAGAGCACAGTTATTTTGGTGCGCAACTGTGAATGGTCTCGCCGAGCCCGATTCCAATTGCCAAGGCTACGAAAAAACTCCGACCCTCGCGGGATTCGAACCGAGAACTTGCTTAATTCAAGCCTGGCGCTTATCCGACTGCGCCACGCGGCTTCTATGTAGTAAACATATTAGTTTCAATTCAACTTAGTTATTGCTTGCATTTATGATGCATGATGTTTTTTATCACATTTTTAAGTAAAGCAATATTTTAAAATTTGTTAAGGGTCGGTTCTACAATGCAAGTAGGGTTTCCAAGTCCCGAGACCAAAAGTGTTTTCGGGACTTACGAGCTAAATTTCAAGTCCCGGGACTAGTCCCGAAGATCCCGAAAATGGTCCCGAAAGGGAACTAGTGTTCAGGTGAAATTTCCGAATGCAATTTCCAAAGAAAAACAAGTGTCTTAAGTTAAATATAGTATATTACATACCGAGGTGGAAAGTGTTTCATTCCTGTCGAGAGATTAAGTAGTTAACCGAGACGCGTAGCGTCGAGGTCAACTTTATCTCGAGACAGGAATGAAACTTCACCGTGGTATGTATACTATTTTATTCGCAACCACTTTATTCTAAAAAATAATTGGAAAAATTATTATATTATGATACGACAGGTTGTGACGCGCATGAATGGATGAACGAGATTCCCAGTGTCCCTACTTACACAGCGGTCGGCAATGGATGGCGCATGAATGGATGAACGTGATTCCCAGTTTTCCTACCTACACAGCGGTCGGGAATGGATTCATTTCCAACCGCTGCGACGGCAATCACTTTTCCGACCGGTTGGAAAGTTACAAGTTGGGAATAGGTCATTTTCCAACTTTTTAAAAGTCAGTAATGATCTTATTACATATGTGGTTGCGAATAAAAGTATTGTATTAACGGAAATAACGAAAAAATTACGTAAAACAGGAGGATCACAACAATTGTTCGAAGTGATTTCCTTCATTTTCGAATCCATGCTGCACCACACGTACGTACTGGACAACTCGTAGAATATTTTCTCGACCCGGATGATATCTTTGAGGAAACCTTTGTGTATAAAGCCAAGCTGCGGCAGTGCAGCTACTGAATTTTGGTGTACTTCCCTGTAAGTTAATACCATGTCCATTAGCTCTGCGTTGGTGAAGTTAAGTGCCATAATTTTTCTTTTACGAATAAAAGGGCTCTAATTTGACAACTAGTGGCTGAGAATGACAGATACAATTCAAGGTAAATTTGATTAATTTTATATTTTACCAGTTTACCACTCTCAACATAAGTAATTCGTTGTCTCCATTAATAAAAAAACGTCTACACTTTTTTTTTAATTACCCATCAATAACTGTAGGATAAATTATAAAATATATTTTTAATTATAGAATAGTATTTACTTTTTTCTAATGACATATAGGCTCTGGGTCGAGCCCCTAAACCTCTTAAAAGCCAACTGCACCTATTATCCACCATTTCTCCTCCTTCGAGGAGGAGGATTATGTGTTAAAATTGTTCGATGGGTCGCTGCCCTAAAGTTTTGTACCCGCGTGACGACACCAAGAATTGCACGCGGCGTTTCAGCCTACCAGTAACAGCAGAGGGTAATCATTATAAAAAAATCAAAAACCAAGTAATCCTACCCCGCCGCTACTGATGTTATGATTGACTCTTAGCATAAGAAACTACTTGTTCAGATTTATAATTAAATTTATTCCGAAAACTGTGAGAAGGAGAAATCGCAACCAAGTAATTATAAAATAATGACATGCAATGTGTGTGCAAAGCAGCGACGTTAACGTTATCATTTGGCCATGTAATTCTGCAGCCCGCTACGCTAAGTACGCAATTAGACCTTAAACGACCGAAACCGATTATTTTTGATTAGAAGTATAACTGCCACAACAACGATATTTGCAAATGATCGGTACAAGGCTGGCGCTTGCAACTTTTTCAGTTTCGAACAACTAAATACGGCGAATATTTTTGAATAATCACCTACTAATGATTAATACTTTTTTTAAAGTTTGTATAATTTTATCAGCACCATTCGAGTTTTTTTTCCGTAGGAAATTATTTGGAATAATGGTTTTTCGCTGCTGGCCTTGGAAATATAATCGATGTATAAATCTTCACACATTCCAGTAATCGATGTCTGTACATGAAATATTATGAAATACAAAACGGTAAACTTCCGGTCCTGCATGCGGAAGTGGAGTGGCGACTGGAATAACTATGAGTTTTGTCAGTTTCGAATAATAGTCGCCGAATTGCAACGTTCTCTGTTTTATAATTGGTTTATCTTTCAATAAAAGGTGATATTAACTTTGCAGTATGTCAGCGGAAACTTAGAGCCTGCTGGGAGAAGGAAACATCGTCAATCGATTATAACTTGTATACAAAATGTCAAAAAAGTATTGCAGAAAACAAAACAAGCAATTTATCGATGTTTTCATAAACTCGTAACAACAGAAATTATACAAAGCTTCTGATTTTTTTCCGACTGTTAAAATAAGTTAAACTAAAGTGTGTTTTGGTTTTATCCAGACCTTTATTATACAGGGCGATTTATAAGTATGAATATTAAACTAAATGAGTGCTATTGTCCTCAGTAGAAGTACTATCCAAGACAAAAAACTGGGAAAACTCTTGATAGAGATTTCAATATTACTTGATTATAGTCCAGTCACTATGTACAAAAAGAATGCCTTTGCTGGAAAGTAAATCGAAATTTGAAATTCCTTTTTTGGTGCGTTGAAGGGGTTCAGGAAAGCTTAACTTCAAGTTGTCGGCCAACATGTCCTTTGTGCTATTCTGCCATCTTATAAAAAGATGCGTTTGATTTTTGCGATAACTCAGTTCCCGTTAACGGAAAATGAAAATAAAGTAGAACGTAGAACTTTTTTAGAATTTGTTGTGATCTACAAACTATGTTCGATTACTTTTCGGTGTGCGAGCGATATTTGTCGAGATATCGAACGCGAAAGGAAAGCGTGAAGGAGTCGACATTTTTTCGCGTTTCTTCGCTTGTGTTTCGTTTCTCATTCTATTTAGCGAAAAAAATATTAGAATAAAACTTGTAGAGCTTGAAAATAGCTGCCATTTGTCCTGTTATAAATTGAAATGCGACTAAAATTATAACTTGTAGAGCGAACCAAAGTCATCAAGTCGGCGCGTAGTTTTGATTTCATGTATCGTACTATTACATTAGTTAAATAGAAATGATGGTTTTCTTCAACGATTTGGCTCTGCAAATATTGATTTGCTTTACGTGTTCAAATTCTCTTATAATAACAAGTTTTTCTATTAGCGATAACGCTTTTCTTGCAGTTTGATGTAGATTCAGAAAGGACAATATCAGCATGTACGTGACACAAAAGTTATCAAGCTACTGAGTTTTTACTGTTTTGGGGTGCATTTGTAAATCAAGCTTATAACGCATGTAACAATACCTGCGTTGTATACTCTGCCAACCAAAATGTATGCGACCTTTGCTAATTTCGCATGCTTTAATACTGAAGTACGTTATAAAAGAAAATATGCAGCTTACGGAAGTTTTTTGTACGTCGTCTAAGAAGACGTAGTAAAAGTAGTACATTTTAAAGGAACAAATAAACTGGGCATTCCGCTGGGACTGATCTCTCCAGTACATAATAACCGAATGTACGTTAAAAGCGAGGCCGTCATAAGGGAGTTATACTGCAATATGACTTGTAGTTTTTCCGATTCTGTCTAATTTTTAATATAATAACATAATAACCGAATGTACGTTAAAAGCGAGGCCGTCATAAGGGAGTTATACTGCAATATGACTTGTAGTTTTTCCGATTCTGTCTAATTTTTAGGTGTTAACATGTAGCCTACGAACCTACTACCATTAAAAAATAATGCATACTGTATACATGTTTAGCGAATAAAACAATAGAGCTCGGCTTCGTTTTGCGCAAATACGTAAAATAAGGTAGTCGAAATTCGAAGTAGGCCGAGAAACAATACGATAATAGTTGATGGTTGTTTATTTATTGCCTTTGTTTCATTTGTCGTCTTACGTGGAGCATTTGACTGTTAGCACCGGATATCACTAATAAAAAACATGGATGTAATTTTTGACCGAAGAATGCAAGGAGATACAAGAATAATGTATTTTAAAACTACTTAGCTACACTATTTAACCTTAACAATGCTGAGAAAATAATACGTTAAGATGGCATACTGTAGGAACTATAAAACATATTCAGCTTAAATCAAAATCGCCCAAATCTTGCTGATTTAGAAAAAAAATCTAATCAAGAAACTGTTAATTTCATGGCGGAATTTCCCTTTTTTGTGCAAAGCCGACCTCTACAGCGGCAGTTACAATTTTTAGTTAATAAGTTTTTAATCATCCGTTTACCTGCAACTGATCGCCATCTTTGTTACATATGTCATGCACTCGCGGGCGCCATAATTACGCACGCCGCTGCTCTCGCCGGAAAGGGAGCGAAGCTCGGCAACAATGCGCGTATTGACAATTATTACATCAAATGAGCATACAAAGGTGTAGGCATTCGCCGTAATGAGTTGGCCGGGCCGTTTGCTTTGATTTAAATCCGATCGCAATTGCACGAGACGCAATCGGAAAAATTTGATTGCCACTCGATGCTGCGTGGGCTGCGCGTGCGAGGCGGTTGTTTTCACGCGCGCGCCTTTGTCGCGATCTTTTGTTTCTTTTCTCTCTGTAATTAGAGCCCAAAGAATGGAAGTGTTACTCGGTTAAGCCATTTTCCATATTGTTTTAACCGAAGGATTCATAATCATGTCAAATTACTTCATTTTAGGAAGTGTTCGAGCATCGAGTTTGAACAGTAGCGGCCCTACTGTTGAGCGTTGTGACACTCCTGTTCACAATTCGCTATAATGTATTATAATGCTGTTTAATTGTGGCGAATTTAATAATCTAAGTTTCAAGCTGGTTTTAGTTATGTAAAAGCGATTGTTTATTGATCGGGTGAGCAGAACATTCATACATAAAATTGGCTCTCGTTTGTCATTAAATAGTGCATTAGTGGGACCCTATATTTATATACTCGTTAGTATATTGGATTTTGTTAGCTGTCCGTGTATAATCTCAATAAACGCTTCATGCAGTAGCGCACTTGGGTCAATTACATATACCCCAACCTCGAATTACAATTTAATTTATATCGGAAGGAATAACTTAGGCTTAGACCTAGAATCGCTGTCATGAAAAAATCAAAAGTCATAACTGGCGATGCAGCGATTGCTTGTAGGTTAGTTGCATTTCGTAGATGTGTCTTGGAAACATCCAACAGAATAAGCGGTATAACTATTTATAAATAAACCAATCTCGTGTAGGTTATTCGTGTTTCTGTTATGTATGCATTTTACTTCCGGGCCATGAGCGGTGCTTCCCTTGCGAACAGGTTAATCGTATCTAAGTGTAATTTGTGCGCTTGTATAGTAAGAGTGTTCAAAATTATGTACAACACAGGAAAAATATCTTAACGGGGTTAATAATATACTGAAACAGCAAAAGGAAACACTTGCGAAATACATTTATTCACAACGAAAAAATTGCATTCGGTGGGATTCGAATATGCAAAATCGGATTGATAAGCCGAACCATTTGCCTACAAAGGCGTAAATATCATGCTTGCTTGTTGGTGCGCTATAAAGGACACGCGACACGACGGCCGATCGCGGACGAAGTGACGCAAGGGCGCACGCAGAACCGCAGGCACAACACGTTTTTATATAGGCATGCCTCTCTTGCCTTGTCTACAATATTGTAGCATTACAATCAATAGATATTGTTCGAAACCCGCTGTATGTCTTGTATGTCTTGATAACAAACTTCATCGAGTTGGTTTTCGTAAGTTTAGTAAGAGGAAAAAAGTTGTGTAATCGTGAAAAAATCACTTTTCGAGATTTCTTAAGATATTTACGTTACAGGGTTCTTAAATCAGTGGTTTCCAAACTGTTTTGATGGCGTACCCCAGACAGAAAAAATTAATAGTGCGTACCCATGATAGCTATATCCAGGTTTAGTGTGTGCCAAATTTGGTTTAAGTAGCTAGACTAGTAAGGAAAGTATAAGAAAGACGATATTTTTAGTCAACCTAAACCAAGATGTTTGAACACTTGTTTATATGAATTTTTTTCTTAAACTTGACTAAGAATTACCACCCTGAAATATTTTAATAGACTTCAGTTACACACTGTATATTTATTGTATACATAAAACTATCGTGGGTTGGCAGCATGTATGTATTATACATATATTGCTAGCAGGGCCTGGGAACGGCTGAAAACATTACGGCGCCGACCTAGTCTCACTCTGAGTATTACGCGTCTCGTGCGCATGCCTGAGAGTTCGAACTTCGCCTTTAGAAGCGAATTTTAAACTTGACCACTTCCCCACTGCGCGGACGACGCCGACGCGCTTGCGCACAGCTCACCGTATACATTGAAGAGTTGGTTGTCTGTCTCACTTCCTTCGTGAGTTTCCCACTCATAGCCGCTAGCAATATAGTAAGTAATATATATATGGTTGGCAGCCTTAATGCCTCCACATTTAGCTACAAACTTGCTCTCTGTCATTTAGTGTTCATGGTCGTGTAATTGAAAAGTGTATGTTAATATTTGTTAATTTTTTATTTATTTTCTTAGTTTATTCTGTCACCTGGCATACGCCTATCCCACTTAAGATCATTGCCCTAGGTGACGAAAAACATGTTTCTTCAATTCCGATTGACTGTCGGTATAGCTCGAAAATTATTGCTTGCAGAAAGACGATATTTTGCGTTTAGCTGGCTCAAAACAGAATATGGTTTCGGTCAAATATAAATATGTAGAGTGAGCACCTTAAAAATTAATTCAGCCCATTTTTGTTTTGAGAACTATTACTTAAATAAAAGTAATGTTTTGCACATAGCTTAAATGTAGTTGTTAACGAAAATAGGTCTATTTTGAATTTCACCGATACAGGGTCCTGTCGTCACCGCGTCGTTTATACCGCAGTCGTAAGCGATTATTATACATGCGGTCTCATGGCCAAGAAGTTAAAGCATCTGGCTAGCAATCGCTGGCCGTCTCGAAGCGCGAGTAAGAATCCCACCGCCTGCAGTTTTTTTTATTTGGAAATTGATGTAATGTGCAATAAATACCAAGTATTTCATTTTACTATTTCAGTACTATTAGCAACTTTAAGATATTAGTATCTATTGTGTGACTGCACTTGCGCGGAAAGTTCCGTGTAAACTAAAACTACCTTACAGATTTTTTAGAATTGCTGCATCGGCGTGTTCGACCTGTATACATATTCCGATACTAATTTTGGTTTTACCGTGTGCGTACTCTGATGTAGTAGGAGTACTTTTTGGCAAGACTTATTAGCTGAGGTTAATTTGGATCTATTTCTGAAACGCTCTCTACTTCGACTTTTTATTGTGTAACTGCGGCATCGCCAGCGACACAGATGTGTCGATACAAACACGCATTTGGAGTCTACCAAACGGGACATGTGTTGGGCCTGTGAATAGGAAATTTGGCAGAGATCGAATGACAGGTTCTTTCTTTTAACTTCAGCAACGACTAAAATGCATCAGCTTTCATGCGTTGCCTGCAGGCCTATTTCGACTCACGATTTATTTTTGCAATTTCTGATCTTGGAGCCCTAAAACTAAATGATGATTGTGTAGCAGGTCGCCGTATCGATTGCTCATGGCGTGTAGCAATGGCGAAAGATAAAAAGAACGAAGTCGTCTCTCATCGTCTTTGAGTAGATTATCCCTTTGCATTAGCTGGCCACTTACACTTTTTCATTACTGGAAAAACTTCTGTAAAACAGTTAGCTTTCAGACATAGAACACTATTATTTCCAGAACAAAGAGCTCGCTTGCTACGCCAAATTTGAATGCTTTGTTATTGGTGGATAGCATTTCAGATTTGTATCTTGTGAAAAAGAGAATTATAACAAGCGTTATTTGTGTTGCCATGTTTATAAATTATATTTAGGTAAAAAAATGCTGATTAACGAAACTAAGATAAAATAATCCAGAAGTTTGTGGTTATCGTTAATATTCAATACAGAAAGATATTACATCAGCCATAAATTTTACGTTGTTTAATTAGCAAGTCGATCCAGCGCATCCAAATTGAATTAATTCGGGCATAATTAAATTAGCAAACATTTAAATTATAGCCGTTGTGTCGTCAGCTAGATGCAAAACCAAACTTCTGGAATTAATTAACTAAACTATCATGGAATAGCAATGTAATTAGGCTAATTTAGTATAACATTGTTGATATTTATACTCTTAGTTAAAGCTTTAATATCAATTACGTTCAAATCCTTGTTCACACTCATCTCGCAATTATTGCTTTTCTGTCTTACATCTTTTGATAATACATAATTGTTGTCCAATTTCCAACATCGCTGCGACTTGTTTTCCGCAAAAAAATTGTTCATGAAGTATTATTAATCCTTTCCCAAAAATACACAGATATTGAAAATGAGAGTACTACATACATATATGAAAGTTATGTTGCATCCTACATTTAATTAAAATTTATCAGAAAAAATCATTGGGCATCTTTTTTTCTAAAGAGTACTATTGCAGCGAAGATAAGCATTAGTGTTGCTGGAAACAAGTAAATTTAGACCCTTTTGATCGGCTCACTTCCGAATTCCCATTTACTTAATCGTTTCTTATCGCTTCAGCTGAAAATTTAATCACGTTGCGCGCTTAATCAGTGAGAATATAAGCTGTGATATCAGTAGCAGATGGCCGTGAAGGGGGTGGCCATTACGTTAGTTCAACAAAAAATTATGCTGAACAAAGATATATCGGGCGAACTAGCACATTAATTTTGAGTTTACGGAAATTTGTACTTCTAAAGGCCGCTCTTGCTTGGGTTCAAGATGATTCAAGGAAGGTCACTACCGTATTTAAATTTTGTGTATAAATCACGTTTTTGATTAAAATAAAGTGCATTTTTACTTGTGAAAATGTAAACTGTAATTTTAGACAACATTTATTGAGAGTAAATCCCCACCTTAAGTTACGAAAATGTCAAAGCAAAAAATTAAGGTTATGGTAAATATGTGCATGAGACAATCAAGTTCAATTGCAAGTGCTGTGCTTCTCTCTCTACATGCTCCATTACAAAAACCTTTTTAAATAAATTTACATTAATTAATTTGAAATTTGGGATAGATAACAGCTTGCAAGTAGCACCAATACAATAAACTAAAACTTGCTTAGTGAGAAATAGCAGTAACGCCAACTTACCGCCGATTTGACAATGCGAATGTCATAATGTCAATTTCCGTCTCATCTCGACTAGGATGCCATGATATCAATTTGACGTATTTGTCCTTTACCAGGGTATCACGTTATAGGGCAAATACGTCAAATTGACATCAATGCGCTCTAATGTCAACTATCTGAGATGTATAATTTAATATAGGGCATACGTTTTTAACATTGTTTTGTTATTTCTGGGACAGAAAAAGGGTAAAATGTAGATAACGTAGGCTGTCTCTTGGGTACTATCGAGTTTTTCTATTCTGCGCTTGTTCCACGGCCTGCTGAATTGCGTGACAAACGTCACGTGCTACGGCCTGGACATTTTTTTTTAAATTCATTGTTTTCATTTCTGAGAAAATGCCAATTTTTACCGTTTTGGCGCCACGTACCCACGATGACATTTAAATGACTGCGGTTGTCAAGACAAATATGTACGTGTTTTAAAAATGATCGCTCAAATGCAGTATCAGAAAATACAATAAGGGCCGATTGTTTTGAATGTAATGTAAATATGAATGGTGTAATATAGTCGCGGCCAAAAAAAAAAAAAACGGGACACTTTTTTGACCTAATTCTTAAAATGCGAAAAAAAATGCTGACACTGACAATTCTAATTAATAAATGTCATCAAAAGTCATTTAATACAGAAAAATGCCGGCACATATTGGTAATACGGATAAAGCGAGAATAATTGCTCATTGCGCCCCATTTTGAGAATTAGGTCCAAATAGTGTCTCGGTTTTTTTGGCCGCGACTGTATATTTACAGTGCCGTGTAAGTACATCTTAGTTTAATATTTTTCTTGAGAGAGGTTTTGCGCTCAAAGATTTCGTAGTTGATGACACAATACTATTTTCAGGCAGGCACGGGGGTGTGCTTAATAGCCTACCCTACTCGCAAACAACTTTCTTCAAAATACAAACTACAAATAACTTCTTTCTTGCAGTTTTTGCTCTTTATCTATATTTAAATAAAAATAGAAAATTGAAATTGTTAGCAGGTACGTTGTTTGCAAGATCAGTACCATAATTTAAATTTAGCTTTTAAACCATTTCCTTGGTAAATCTTAATGTTAGGGAAATTCATGATAAGATCTTCCCCAATTGGTATACATATTTGCATGTTATATACACCTTTTATACGTACAATATGCAGAACCGCTTCCCATTTTCACGACACCAAACCAAATCGTAAACAATTAAAATTAAAACTTAAGTAACAAAGTAAACTGTGAACGTAAATGATGTAAATTAGAAAATACACAAAAAAATGAATCTGATCAAGAAACAAAATAGAAAACTAAACGTAGGAAGTATACTGAAGCGTTATATTATTATTGTCAAATTTTAAGAAATGGCGGAAAGTTTAATAAATGTTTGCATCGTAGTCAACGTGATAATTGATGTTACGAGGAGCGTTCAAATATGTATAAATTATAATTTAATATTTATTCAAAAACAAACACAAGGACTCCAATGTATGATGTATGTCATGTCATTTTTCTACTCAGTCTCCCTCCCTTTGAATAAACTAGTGCCATCTTTCCCGATTTTGTATTCCACTAGAAAACAATTCTTTTGGCTGCTGATACACCTATTTCCGAACAATTTCGATGACTGTATGATAAATGGGGCAGCATGGTCCATTTAAATTTTTGAATCGTAGCTAGCGTTTGAATAGCGAAATGGGGTCGAGCATTATCCTGTAAGAACCAGACAGAGAAGTAGCGTTTTTTTCTAAGCTACCCTTACTGATATTTAATGCAGAAGGAATATCCATCACTGTAATTCGATGATCGTTTCAAATAAGTGCATTTTACGCTGTCAGGATTCTCTTCTGTTGTCGACGTTTTTGGACGACGAGAATGCGGTTCATTCTCGACACGTTTACGGCCATTTTTAAAAGCTTTACTCCTTTATAAACGCTTATGTCTGATAGTAAGTGCGCACCAAACTGTCTTTTAACTCTTACACAAATTTCTGATGGTTTGAAATCTTCCTTGGTAAGAAATTTACTAATAATGCGTTGTTCGACGCTTGAATGCACTCCCACTTCACTCATGCTTGCCAATTGAACGAAAATGAATTGTGACGACTTAACGACTGAATGAAGTTAGGACTTATTTTAGAGCATTAATTAATGGCTCTGACCTACCGCCTTGCGGGCCAAGCTCCTTCATGGTGTGTTTGTGCCTCACCACCACCAGTATTATTATAAATGTATACAACTTCTGTGCATGTCTTTATGTTTTGGCGCACAATTCAAATTATAATTCATATTTGAACGCTCCTCGTACATTGCACATTTGAAATTCCCTCTTGTGGGTATACAGCGCTCTGCGGAGAATCGCGAAACTTCACATATGCCTAGGCCGTATACAGTGACGTTTGTCAAACAATTCAGCAGCTCGTGCTCGTTCTATACTATACGTTCGTTGCCAGACAGCTAACACGAGATAGTCGTGTCATATCTTTCTCAGATAATCAGCTAAACCTATAATGTAAATAAATTAAACCGAACGTAAAGTCCAATCAATCTAAAATGTTGAACCAGGACTTTGTTGCATAGAGGGGCAGATAAACGCATATTTTCTATTAACGTGTGGCGAAGCCCGTAAAAGTGGGCCGCGTTAGCAACTGCTTACAGAAATGAGCCTGAAAGTGTATTTAAACAAATGCACACAGCGGATTAATAATTAACGCTTCAGTTAAAAATAGGCGGCTATAATTAGGAACCACGAAGATACAGTTTGAATGTTAAAAATTACGAACCGTGAAATTAATACGCTGACGCAGTTGTAAGTTTAACTCGATTTAAATCGAGTGATTACCTGGAAATCTAAGATGATATACTAACTTTCCTTAAAAACGACACGCCCATGAGTTTAGCAGTTTGAATGAAATTTTCACAAACTATGTATTTTGCCTATAAGAGAGTGATTAAAATTACAACTCGAATTAAAGAATAACATATAAGTTATTTAATAGTGAGTGGCTCCTCCATGCTCTCTAATGCACTCAGTTACTCGACCTGGCATGCTTGCAATGAGATGATCGATCTCTGGTTGAGGTATGGTATTCCAATTATTCGTAGTCGAAGTTCGTCTAAGTGCCGTGGAGTTGGTATGAGCACTATGTGGTCTTGCATTATCGTGCTGTAACAGAGAGTTATTTCATCCCTGAAGATATGGAACTGCAACTGGCTGTAACACTTTCGAAAGGACCCCAGTTAACACGCTGGTGACAAGAGTACGATGTCGTGGAGTGAGCGGTAGATCTAACAGTGAACGAAGCGAACGTAAACCAAAGGCTCGGATTCGACGATACATCGATGACTTTAACATCCCACGTCCTATGGCTGCCGTTCAGTCATTGTCTATGCTTCTGGTTATGGCAAATCTGTTTCTTACAGCCACCAATCTTAAGACGTTGATCTTCTTTATCTGTACTCCTCCGCGGTCGTCCAGATCCACGTTGATCGTTGATGTTCATGTAGACCTGTAGTCCATCTGGATAACATCAACGTCCGGCTTCTTTCACGCCTACAATCCTCCCTCGCTCAAACTCACTTAACTGACAAACATCAGCACGTTGACGAACTCGTGGCATGATGAAGGTTTTTGAACAAGCACAGTAAAAATGGTTCATAAACGGTCATAGATAACCTAGAAAATAATTATCAAAACCAAATTATTTTCAAGAAAGAAACAATTACAAAAAATATGAATGCCGCAGGGATAACCACATTTTAATTGTCATACTCAAATACGCCTTTTGTGAAAATTTCGTTCAAATGGAAATCAGTATACATTTGCAACCATTAGGGATCATTTCTAAGAGTTTCTTGTGTTTAGTTTCTTGAATGTCGTTCGCTAGTGTAATAAGGCGGACGAACTGACATTTATCAGAAAATCTTAATAGAACGTTGGGATAAAATTAGCGTAGCCTTCCTATGAAGGTTGGTCTATGCGTTATAGTAACAAGACCACGCACAAACATAGCATGCACATGACTTTCAGGTAGCACAGTGGGTCTAAGTGAGCGTGAATCTGGTTCACCCTCCAACCAAAAATCAAAAATATAATCAAAATTTAATTGAAAATAGTAGGAGACATATATGACAGCAGTAGAAACAGTGGCGGCCCGGCCCGTGATAATTGTATTTGAGTAGTGAGGGAGGGGATGGGTCTCTTAATTTTTAATATAACTGCAAAAAATATTTAAATTACTCAGCTACATTTCGTTGATGTTTTAATCCAAATTAGCAATGATTTTTAATTTTAAATAATCCAAAAAGAAATGTCATGCTACAAAAAAAACTAAGGCAATGTTTTTAATTTTTTTAATGTGAACTTTTAATTGACAACTGCGATGTGAAATAATTAGAAATTGTTTCAAAACATAACTGTCAATAATCCCTAGAGTAAGTTTAGTTTCGAAAGCTACTATTATTTCTAGCTCAGAAAACGGTATCATTATTCGACAAATTGTACATTTATCTAGTTTTACAATTATTTTGTGTTGTAGTTTTTGTATTATATTAACATTTGATATGACAGGTTTGAATTGTTAACATGATAGTTAAAGCCATTTCATCAACTAAAATAATGAATATTCATGGCTTGTGGATACAGAACTTGCCCTAGTTTTTTTGTAGCAATAGTACATAAAGAGTTAAACAATGAAAGACGATTATGTGTATTATAATGGACAACAAAACGGAGCATTTAATGCATCACATCTACAAATTCATTTTGTTTTTCTTGCAATGCCCACAGAAAAATGTTTTGAAAAATTACGAGTTCAAAGTTTTATCTTGCTGGTCGCCATTTAATACCGGTGTAGTACGTCCAAGTTCTTTTTAACTTTTTCAGATAACGGCAGGCTTTTAAAATTAATGTGGAAAATATTAGTTATGCTATTCTCCGCAATTTTTTGAATAAAACTACGAAATAACCGAAATTTCCTAAGATAAACACGTTCTGACTGCAACTCATCATATGTAAAATCATCCAAACACGACTCACGAATATACAAAAATAAATTTGCTACATTTGTGTTCAGTTTCAATGCCAAAACGTGCACAATATTTCCAAGAAGTCATGTTATCGCGCGGCGACCGCTGGACCGACGGATCGCATTATATTTTCGGGAGCGCAATATTTGTAAATCTTACGATCAGACTGCGAGTCTGCGGCCGATTCGGCATCGATCGCGTTTTCGCCAGTACCTCTCATACTGAGTTCAGTTTCGGAGTCCACAGTAATTGCCAGCTGCTTAGTGCATACGTACGAGCGAGTGTGTTGACACATAACTCGTGTTACGCTGACATACTTCTTATATATTGCTTTGCACGTTTTAAGCGAGATCGAATAGCGATCTCCGGGTCTCATTACTTCAACCTTGTTATATTATAACGGTAAAATAGATGACATAATATGTTTTCAATTTTAGAATACCTACATAGGTACTTTTTCTAGTGACAGATGATAGGCTGTTGAGGACCGGGGGCTCGAGCCCTTGAGCACTTACGCGGCAATCGCCACTGAGTAGAAATTGCAATAATTTGAAAATAAAAATCGACATTCTTTAGTAGGAAATTTGCTAATAATCCAACGAGCGGTTGCCTGTAAGTGGAATTACACGTTTATTTCTCCCCAATTGCGATAGTAGATTTACACTTTTAAAGTGCAGATAATTGCGAGAACAAACGAGAATTTTATCGAAATTAAATCTGCTGGATCAAAAGGGAATTTCCTGCCTTCCTGTACATGTCGGCCGATGTCGGCGTGGTGTTGATGCCGTCGTTTTCGGGTGGTTCCGTGACCGGTATTGGGCCCGCATAATTGCGTTTGTGGAGACTGATTTTAGAATATTTTTAAAATGCCATTCATTCATCACGACGCCGACGGTCGTTTTTGACCTGTATTGTCATCTGGCAGTCTGGCACGTTCCGTTCGCAAGCTTGTGAGCATCCAATCAAACTGAGTGGCTCGAAATAATGAAATATGTTTATTTAAAACCATATCTGAATCGAGAATGCTAATTGTCGATTGTTTGACATTGTTTTAGTTAAACCTACATAGTTCGGACGAGGGGCACGTTGTATTGGCGATTCGCCTTATTATGTTCGTTTCATTGTTACAACTGAAAAAGTGAGTTTTGAAGTAATGACTTCATAATAATTGCTTGATCACTCGCAATTATAATTTTTTAAATGATTACAGCACTAATTGGCGTGTAAACTAACAATATTACAAAGTTGGTCAGGGCTATCTTTTCAATCAGATTATGTCTACATTTTTGCGTTACTGGTTGCATTGTCTGGAACCTAAAATTTTTAATTACTAATTTTTATTATAACTACCATGGCTAATTTTTATTGGTTTGTATCATTGGAAGCAGCTATAATTTAATTCTATCTTGTACAGTTAAAGTGAAAATGTTTGTGTCTGTCATTTTAAAATTTACAAAAAAAGTAGTATCTGACTTCCTTTCAAGGTTGATAGATTCATATAGTGTAGAGTTACTCGAGGACTATTGTTGTTTTACTAGGGGCTTTTGCAACGCCCTCTATAAAGCGGTACGTATCAGTTGCGATTAGCTATATAGGAAGCCATGGTTCTACCTACCATTGCCAGTCCGAAATAAACATTTTTTGTACTTTTCATAATTCTTATTTCAAAGCTTGAACAAGGCACGAGTAATTTTTATTTGATGAATATAAACTGACTGGTGCAAAACGGCAAGAAGTAGGTTAAAAGGTAACGATCTTTTAATATTCGCCGAGACGCATCAAAGCGAAGGCTCAGGTATCGTGCAGCCTCAGCCCGACCTGAGCCCTACGAAAACGCCCGCGCATCGAGTTTTTAATGACAATTTGGTACGTCGTATCGTATTCTGACGAAGCAACGCAAACTGCGTTTAGGACAAAGTTGTGTAATTTGATGCAAAGATATCAAAAAAAGGTTAAGAAACAATCTTGATCATTTGTGTCTTTCCTGTGAATTTTTGCAAAGGTATTGCAAGTAATCGATGATTATTAACTTTTATCGAATGTACGTATACCATTTTTATGTATGTCCTGTAAGTTAAAGTTCTAGACTTAGGCGGATTATCATTACGCCACTTTCTTGTTTTCTTGTGTCCTTTGATCATTTCTAGTTTCGTTAGCGTTCTGCAGCATTTCCAACTTGCTAAGTTTGTTATAACAATGCGATTGGCTTTATTTAATGGACTAAACCGGCTATTTGTTTGTGTCATCATCGTAATGAATTCGGGTTGGTTTGTTGATTATTAATCGCCCTGCCGAGATGGGGGTATGCGCGGTTGCCATGACTGCCATATGTAGTTGATTTTTTGTTTGGATTGGATATCTAACGAACTTTTTACAGTTCGCTTGCTTCAATGATAATCCATTAAGAAGCATTGCGTAAATGTGTTATGCTAATTAATACACGTCATGGGGGGAGGGGGGGGGGCAAATTTAAAAATACGTTTCCAATGTTATCAATCGTGAAATTGTATAAATTAATTAAAATTGCCCTCAGTAAATCTGCAAAAACAATTGATAGCAAAGTGTCAACGTATTTAAGAAAACATAAAACGAAAGCCATGTAATTCAAAGAAATTAAACGAAATAGGTGCAGCAAGTACTATTTTTTTTTCATTTACATAAGCCACAAGCCGCTTGGATTGCAGTATACAGAAATACTACCAACCAGATTGATCGTAAGGGAGAGTGGTAATCAGTTGAATCATAAAATAAGTTAGCAACTGCACCAGGAGCGCTATTGGGTGGCCATTTTGAGAAAACGCAACCTACATTAAAATAAAAGATGTAAAGGATTCATCTATGGAATGAAAAATAGCAGATCATCCGGAGAAACCAATATCCCAGTGCAGCCTATAAAATACGGAGCAGAAACCCTGATGGGTAAATACAAGGGATAAACTGCAATTATTGAGAATAAACAAAATACGTAGGCAGAAGAAGGCAACACAGATGGTCATTTAGAACAAGAAAGGGAGTTTAGCTCAGAGCATTTAAGAGGTGGAAGGAAAGAATGGTTAAGTGCATTATAGGGGAAGGCAACTGTATTTTGAACATATTTAAAATAAAAATGTGGCACATGTATAGCCCTTATAAGATACTGGCAATCGTTATTAAAATAGGTGAAATGATTACGTTGAAAAGCCAGTCTTCGAATAAATATTATGCAGGATTCAGAAAGGGGACATCGGCAGCGAATCAAATTCTCGCAGTAAAATGTAGACAGGCAATTAGTGACGAATATGATACGCTAATACACCTAATTTTTATGGATTTTAGACAGGCATACGATGCAGTAAACAGACTTCCGCTATTCAAGGTGATGGAGGAACGCCTATACAAATACATTCAGCAGAAAAAAGATTGCGGAAGAGTATCAGCATAATGGACTCTTGGTACTACAAAAAACTAGGACAGCTTCTGAATCTATTAGCAATGCATTTTTGTTATTTTAGTTTTTTGTTTCATAAGAAGAATTAAACCAAGCTTTTGAAACTGAATTTACTCTACGCATGACCAACAGTCACACAGCTAAAAAATGTCCTAGTTTTTTCTGGTAGCAATAGTACCGTCAACTATGAACTACGTAAAGGCGACCAACAATTGACATTGTTATTTAGTTTAGGCAAAAAAATTATTGAGCAAAGTTGGCTAAAAAATTCCAGTATAAACAGTGTTCATCAGTGGCGTCTCGTGATAACTGTAGTTGGGAGACTCTTCATTTTTTTACTTCCTTTTACGATAAAGGAAGTATTGGATTCACCCCAAAAGTTCGAAATTTAGTTTTCAACAGATCTTCACGTTTTAGACTCCCCTGAACCCAAAAAACATGTTTTTGTTCATTGGTCTGTCTGCCTGTCTGTGTGTCCGTCTGTCTGAGAATAGAATATCTCAAAAACAAAGAGGTATGTCGTTGAAACTTCATATATAAGTTTTGTGTACTATCTAGATGTGACAACAAGTTTTTGAAGGAAATCGCATCACCGGAAGTATGGTGTTTACTGTTGTGATTTTTCAGTTTTTTTTTCGAGTTTTTCAAAAACGGCTCCAACGATCTTTTTTCAAACTTTACATTTTTATTACATTTGTAATGTGTATTGATGTGAGATAGGTGATTTTCCAGTTGAATATCTGTAAAATGGGTTTCTTTTGTTGTTTTTTCCTATTTTTTATTAACTCCTGTTTTAAATAGAACCCCCGGTATATTACTACATTTTTAATTCAGCTTTAAAATTTTAGAGAAAATTTGTCTCTTGAACTAACGCTTTATTTTGTACATTTAATGCTGCATCATATCCACAAATCCATTTTTCTTGTAAATTTCCACAGAAAAATTTCTTAGAAAATTGCGAGTTCCAACTGTATCCCGCTAGATGAGATTTAATAACGGTGTAGGCCGTGCAAGTTAGTTATTTTGATTTTTTCAGTTCACAGTAGGCTTTTAAAATTGATGTTGAGAACATTAGTTTTGCTATTCCCTGAATTTTTGAATAAATAACACCAAACAGCCGAAATTACGCCAGATAATGAGATAAATCAGTATTTTTTTGTGTGCTTCACGAGACGAGAGAACAAAAAAAGTTTCTAAAATTTTTACTTCCCTCGTCTAAAAGACGTAGGTACAAGGTAGTATTGTAATCGCGAAAAAATCACCTTTCCCGATTTCTCCAGATCCTCACGTTTCAGGGTCTGTCTGTCTGTTGGCACTATAACTCAAAAACAGTATTTTGCATACACAATATATATTACCTGGAATGAAACAGAAAAAATTTCAAACAAATATATACAGGGTGAGCACTTTAAAAAATAAAATTTTATTTATTTTTCCTTTAACTTGGTAATAGATACAAGTAATAATAATTCTTACCAAAAACGGGAGCCAATATATATATAATCACTGTTTTAAGATAGAAAAAGGAAGCGCAAATTAGCGTGTTACTAAATATAGCTGCGATGCACGAACCCGAAAGGTCGGTGCTCCTTGGCGCAGGTAGAAATAGCCCGTTTTCTTGCGATATCCCACAAAACGTTGGGGCTGAATACGCGGCCTTTCGAATTCGACCACCGGTAACGTTTGTTTTTATTTGAAAATGTATTTAATTTATTAGAAACGTGAAGATATTTTTACTCCTAACTTATTTTATTTTTAAAATTATTTAGTGGCACAATGTCGACGAGGGAAGTTCTGGGCAAAGCCTTTTACAGATTTTTTGTTCTTGCGATTTTCTCTTGTTAGTTTTCACAATAAACTTCAAAGACTCGATGAGAATGAAAGTTCAATCAATTTTGTGTAATAATTTGTATATTAATTTACGAAAAGCTATAAAACTTGCGCCTGCCTTATAGCTCGATACCTATCTTCTCCAAATACTTTACGGAAAGTAGTATTTAGTGCTACCTAGTGTAATTTTCCATTTCAATATTGGAATGAAATATTGTTCGTTTTACTTATCACTAAATACCGGAAGTTCAGGCAAAAATACCTAAAATGCCTGAAAATGCGTATTTTGGTAGCTTTTCTACATAAATGCCATTTTTAGGTGTACACGCCAATTTGGTTCTATTTTTAAAGTAATATACATATCATAAACCTGCCGAAACACTGCTTGAAAGTACTTATTTTGATGTGCCAAATATTTGATTTTTGATTTTTAAGCATTTGCCAAAAATTTTCAAAAATTACAAATTCTACTGAAACCGTACTAAATAGAGTTAGTGAAAAGACAAATTTTCTCTAAAATTTTAATCCGAATTCAAAAATGTAATAATATACCGGGTGTTCTATTTAAAATAGGAGTTAATAAAAAAAAAGAAAAACAAACAAACGAAACCCATTTTAGAGGTATTCAACTGGAAAATCACGTATCTCACATCAATACACATTAAAAATATAATAAAAATGTGAAGTTTGAATAATCGTTAAAGCCGTTTTTGAAAAATCGAAAAAGACAGAAAAATCACAATAATAAAACACCATACTTCCGGTTATGCGATTTTTTTCAAAAGCTTGCTGTCGCATCTGGATAGTACACAAAACTTATATATGAAGTTTCAACGTTATCTTTTCGTTTTTGAGATTCACACACAGACTAGTAGTAGTAGTAGTAGTATTTGTGGGGAGATTCACGTCAAACAAGTAGGCCTTCATAGGCCCTTTTTGCCAACCCCATGGACAAGGTCTAGGCATGCAGAGTACTAGGTACCTTAGTCTTACTTACAATTTTGCCGAGACTAGGATCAACAAGGATCGCGGGATTCAAAAATCTCTGAATTTTGAGTCGCGATACACAACAGTATAAGAATGCCCTAATTCACCTTGCTACGTTTTCAGTTCATGTTAAATGCCAAAAGTTGTACAATATTTCCAAAAAGTAATATATTCGGCGGCCGTTCGACCTTCGGGTCGCATTACATTTTCGAGAGTGTAATATTTGTAAATATTACGATTAGCCTGTTAGTCAGCGACGATAGCGGCTTAAAAATCGTGAGCCCCCGCGTCACTTTGAAACTGCTATTTCGCCGATTCGGCAGTGGTCGGTTTTTTGCTATATTTCCATACAAGTTTGGAGCTCAAATTCGTAAAGCCCACAACTGCTCAGTGCTTATAATTCGAGCGAGCGCTCCATCTAGCATGTTTTAATATCCTACGCACATCTATCGGATACGAATGGAAAGGTAGAATAAATGATAATAGTATATTATATCATGAGGGACTAAAGTGCACCATTTAATCCCGCGAGTGGAGTTTGTTGCCTCGAGGGCGAAGCTCGAGGGCAATAACCACTCAAGGGATTTAGGCACTTTAGTCCCGAGGCATATACGCTATTTTTTGCACTTTTGGGAACATTATCATCAAACATTTCCAAAATTTGGAATCTGTCAATTTGGAAACTGACAATTATAATTTATTACAAACTGAATTGCAGCAGTCCCTGGATAGCCTGAATCAGTTGGCAGTACTGAAGTGTATTGTCAGTATATGTCAAATTCGAGATTTGCAGGTTAAGTTTTACGTCAGTGTGTGTCAGATGACAAATTAAACCTAACCTACTAACCTCGTGTGTACATAAATTTACCGTAGTTACGGTATCATTTTTACTTTAGTCCCTAGGGATTAAATGAGTTACTTTAGTCCCTAGGGATTAAATGAGCTACTTTAATCCCTGTTTACGGGGACTAAAGTATCTACTTCTATCTAGGGACTAAAGTAAAAATTATACCGTAACTATTGTAAATTTATGTACACACGAGGTTAGTAGGTTAGGTTTTGTTTGTCATTTGACACACACTGACGCAAAACTTAACCTGCAAATCTCGAATTTGACATATACTGGCAACACACTTCAGTACTGCCAACCGATTCAGGCTATCCAGGACCTGCTGCAATTCAGTTTTTAATAAATTGTAATTGTCAGTTTCCAAATTGACAGATTCCAAATTTTGGAAATGTTTGATAATGTTCCCAAAAATGCAAAAGATAGCGTATATACCTCGGGACTAAAGTGCCTAAATCCCTTGAGTGGTTGTTGCCCTCGAGGCAACAAACTCCACTCGCGGGATTAAATGGTGCACTTTAGTCCCTCATGATATAATATACTATTTAATTTCAATAACAGATAGGCTGTTGACGGTTGGGATGTTCGAGCCCCAGAGACCTTAAGGAACAGCCGCCCATGGTGTCAATATATAGCTTTTGCAGGCGACTTTATACTTTAAAATAAAGAGAGATATTCGATTCAGTTCATATTTTTATTAGCCTGTAAAGTTTGAGATATCGAAATCTGTCTTTGTCAGTGAGGGAGTGCAAAATGCATTTTACGTTCGTTGGTTCGCTCTACAATCAAAATTCTCCACGAGCCGCCACTGCTAGTGGGTGAAACATGGGTGTCGCATTATTTTTAATAGATTTAGATACAGGTAAGTTAAGATAAATCGACCTGTATTTAGTTTGTAAAATGCCCGCTTGATAAAGGCAAAAAACTCCTGAGATTGCTCTGGAATGATTACGGCAAATGCGCGGTCAAAATAGCGTCCGTTGGGCACACGTTCGTGCCGTTGCGGGTTGTGGGCAAACACTTTCACCTGTTGTGTGTGTGGCAGCGTTACGCGTTCGCATGAATCGCTGGTGGTCGTAAACGGGGCAAAAGCCAACCGAATCCGCCGCTCGGCGAGGAAGACGGTCGGCCAAGTGCCGCGGCCGCGATCATAGAATAAAAGTGTATCGTATCGCCCCGCCTTTTCCGCAGATCGATCCACGTCCGCGTCAGGATAAACGCCAGCTACACTTCGCGTGCCCCGACCGCAATCTTTCCTCGAATTTGGGTGTGAATTCCGCGGTTGGATTAGCACGGGCTCCCGAACGGCTCCTACCTGGCTCGTGCGAGCGATTCCCAATGGCTGGGCGTAACGCCGTTCAGATTAGAGTAACGTCCGGAAGGGACGAACGACGAACACGTCCTAGTCTCGAAATCGAAAATCGCAGCCACGGCGGATTCAGGAAATATGGCGAAGGACGGCGTGAAGTCAGGGCCAAGCGGAATCAGGTCAAGGGAGACGTGTCAAAGAATGATAAAGCATTGAAAATTGCCGAAGTGTTTGCAAAGAGGGAACTGAGTCAAGTTCAAGGTTCACTGTTCAGCTCCGGCAGTGGCAAGATTGCTGGTGGATAGGTCGGAGGAAGGAAGGAAAATGATGGAAACACTTGGAGATGATCCGCATTTTATGTTGAGTATGTCTTGGTCGGAACGTTTACCATTTACTAACTCGACCATCATGATTCAAGATTCAATAGGAGAAATATTGAATCCATTCTTTTTATGCTTTTCCGGAAGTCGTAATAATTAAAATTGATGAAACCAACCCCATTTTGTTTATTAGTACTGTTTGTTTTTTACTTCGATACAAAGTGTACGAAGTATTGAAATTCCCTCATATCGAAATCCACTCTGAGTCAAATATCTTTAAAAATCGAGCCAACCGACTAATGAACCCACTATATCAAATCTCCGTCTCGGCGGTGCGGAGCTTTTGGTGAAGATCCCAGCCCACTAGATCAATTGGGGGGTGCCTAAACGTGCTGTGCGGGGGATGTATGTTCGTATGTGTACACGATTCCGGTCTCCAGGAACCTTCCTGAAGTCTTGGATCGTTTTCATACGATAGGTCCTCCGAAAATGAAGGCAACATCAACTTTTGAGCTATGGTCGTCGGCAAAAAATTTTTTTTTTATATAAATAACTGGTTCATAGCATTTCATTGTATTAGCGAAACGGAGTGATGCTGAGTATCGAAGTATTCTTGGAAAGCACGGAAGGGCGCTTTTCTTGGGTGGGGGGTACCGTATATTTAGATTTAAAAAATCCGGTGCAACTGAACTGCGCACAAAACCCATTAGTCCCTTAATCCAATACTCGAATTGCGCTCAACATATTTGCCTACCTGGCTTAATCCTTACCATAACTCGAACTGCGCTCAAGGGCGATTAGGATGAGGAGCAACCATAAAGTGATTTTTTATCTTTACCTGCCAAAACTGTGTCATGTCATAACATACCGGTTGACCGGTTTCAAAACCGAACATAGCATGTTTTAAAATATTACTAAAAGGAACTAAATTATCCAGCTATTGTCCTTTGTGAAGTTCGCATTACAAGAATTATTAACACGGAATAAAGTATACCAAGTATGCAATGATAAAAAGATATATTAACTGTATAGCGACAGGTAAAAACAAATATATTTTTTATCATATACATTATACAGTGTGTTTCACTTCTCACATTCACACCCTTGCATCTTCCTTCTTTCTTTCTGGTCGACTTGAAATATTGGTCCCCATTTAAATTAACTATTTTTATAATTTTAAATACTTTACCTTCCCCAGTAACCCACTGCCATAAAAAAAATGAAAAAGCATAGTAGGCCTAGTTAACGTTATTAAATAAAGTTAATCAGAACCACAAAAGTAGTCGAAATGTAAATTATTATTTAACTTGCTATTTACATTTACAGGAACATAAATTGACAGCTCATGTACTTCAATGAGAGACAACCATTGAAATTTAAATCGTGTAGATTAAAATATTATTCATTATGAAAAATAATCAAATTGACAATTTATTAAATTTTGTGCAACTTTTTTTAATAACATTTTAGATAAAACCGAGCCAACTATGTTTTTTTATTTTCTGTATCTGTTTTTCAACGCAGTAGGCTGCTAGTTTGTAGTAAGATTATTTAAATAGTGTAAAAATAGCTCTCTTAAAATTTCAAATCGATCATAAGATAAATAGGAAGATATAGGGTTGCAAAGATAATAAGTGAAACACACTGTATAACAAATGTTTTACTTACAAGTTTACAATACTACTAAATTTATGGGAAACACGTTTTACAAAATTGTATCGAGATATTTCATGTCCATCTAACTGCACAATTCTGGCTTCCATGAATTGTATCTATTTACATTTCGACAATAGAATTGAGTTTTATATAGTACGTATCGGCTTGCATTTCTAACACTTTTAAAAATGAGTGAATATTAGGATATGGAGATGAATTTTCCCGTTTTAAATTTGGAATGAAATTCGCAAGTGTTGTTCGTTCTTGCAGCGCTGTCAGTTTTCACAACCAATATTTCTGGAGGAAACGTGGACTTATTTTTAATGTAGTTATCAACTAAACAGCCAATAAACTGAATAACTCTAGAGTCATCCGGTTTTTCGCTAATAAAATCTACGAAGCAATTCTCTACTTCTGTTGCTGGAAGAAATGTTACGCCAAATAAATGTCTTATCCACGTTCCATCCCTATTATGTGAATTTACCAATAATTAAAAATGCTACCTAAATGGCGGTTTTTGATCTGACTACCTGCAGGCATTGTGCGCAGTTCAGTAGGAGATTAAACAACCCTTTTAATGAGTAAACTACCTGTCGCTAGTCGGTGCGCAGTTCGAGTGCCACCAAAAAATCGACAAAGTTGTAACTCTTCAAAGAGTACTATTTAGTTTCACTCCTGATAAAACCGCTTATGAAAGTGAGCCAAACGTTGAGTTTTTCTATCTCAACAGCTATAACCGTCCCAATACCAGAAGTTGTTCTTTACATAATGGCAATTGCCCTAGAACCATAATGACAATGGACCTAGAATCCTCTGAAATCGTCTGAACCGTCCATGTGTATTTTACGGATGTATGTATGTAGGGGTTTCCAAGTCCCGGGACTAGTCTGCTTTGGGACTCGTCTATAACTTCATTGCTTTCTTCTGTTACTAAAAATGTCGCTCTTCCTCTTTTGCTTGTATAATCCTTTCGTCCGGCTGCCTCTAATTATGATAATTTTATAGGAACAAACTTTACATTTTGCCAATTGTTTATCTTCAATATATAAAATCGTTGCCATCTTGACCTGAAATCGAACACCTCTAAAACCCAAAAATATTAATTATTCAGCTTCGTCGCACATAATTTTAAAAGTCTACAAATTTAGTTACCTTACTGTTACTACGTACGCACACGACTACGCGAAAAATATATCAAACTCCAACAAAAGAAACAGACAAATGCATAAATAGAAGAAAATATGCAGATGTGGCCGAAACCACACACAGGTTTAATTCGAACCTACTGAAAACAATAGCTCACCTGCCTACGCAAAACGCAAATAATAAAGAATGTGCAAGGGGCATGAGTAATACGCCGGACGGCGGTGAATACCCGTCCTAATTCTCTGATATCGAATATACGCACGCATGTCGACATAGTCCCGGGACTTCTCCTGGGCTGGCTGTGGTCCCGGGACTCGGTTTTTGTGATAGAATCCCGGGACTTCTCCTGGGCTGGCTGTGCTCCCGGGACTCGGTTTTTGTGGTAGAATCCCGGGACTGTCCCGTGACTGGAAACCCTAGTTGTACACTTCCATTTTCGTGGTGACGGTTATACTCGATTCAGTATTTGCACCTTCGTATTTTCGTTGTTCAATTAAAATAATTAAATGATGTAGAACCAAAGTTTTTGAGAACTCGACAGATAATAGCGAATAGTATTGCATATTAGATCAACGAAATGACATAATCTACTCGAATACCATTGGACTCTCTCCTTTTTTAATGTACTGATGGTGTCTTGTGATTATGTATAACTAAATATGTGTACTGATCATTTGAAGCAGTTAGTCATTTATAAATTATAACGCAACGGTAAGCAAGCATCTGACTAGTAATCGGATTTCGCAGATTCGAATCCCACCCACTGCGAAAAGAATTAATATAATTCACATTACTACGTGTTTAGTTTTACTGTTTCACTATTATTTGCAACATTAAGATATTTTTACCTGTTTGATATATAATTTTAAACGACATTTTTATATTAGTCATTTAAAAAAATCGTCTGCAACTCCTTAATTTGCAATTTAATTTTAAAAAATCAAAAACTGTTTTAATTAGATTAAGTCCACCTATGTGGTGGTCTCAAAGTTAGTTCATAATAATTTGCATCGGACTTCCATTACGATGATCCGGACTTTTACGAGCTCATTAAAAAAAAATCGTTCAAGACTACTGGAAGGTTGGTTTTTGCATAAGAAGGTGGTTAATAATACACGTCAGTTTTTTATAGTTTGCTCTACGAGTATTAGTTTACGCAACACCATGTCTTAAGTGAATAGACTCGTAACTGCGATACTGATAATCAACAGTGAGAGCAAAACACACGATTCGCTTGATGCCGGCATTGTGAATCAAAATTCCATACTCGCGCAGGGCATTCCCGTTTTTGTGATACATTCAGTGGCGGTACTGTGACATGTGCGCTAAAGTATTTATAACGGAATCATATTTTTTTAAATGGGATACCCTGTATATTATTAAATTTTTGGAATGATGGAATATGTATACCATATGTTACCCCTACCTTATACCGTTTTTGAGTTATTAAACGTCGAATATCTTATTTTGTATATAACGTCCCGGGCGGTGTAGCTTGAACAAGCGTCCACGTACGATCAGTAGAGTTAAGCAACGCTCTTTCTGGTCAGAACTTGGATGGGAGTTCCATGGCTGCATCTCTCGGCGCATCGTGGTACGGCTGCCACGGACATAGTTGTCCCGGATGTCATAATAACATCATGACAGTCGTTAGTGGGGTTGGAAGTCCCCATAAATGTACTGCGACGCCTATAACTGGCCTAACGGCTGTTGGCTGAATATTAAAAAAAATCTGGTGTGATACACTCACACAACTTCCTTTTACAGTGATCTTATAATTAGTCAAAAATTTCATTTTTAATTTTTAAAAATTTGTCAAAAATTTTCAAAAATTACAAATTCTACAAAAACGGTACAAAATAGAGCGTTAGTTGAAGAGACAAATTTTCTCTAGAATTTTAAGGTGAATTCTAAAATGTAATAATATACCGGGTGTTTTATTTAAAATAGGAGTTAATAAAAAAAATAGAAAAAAAAAACAAAAGAAACCCAGTTTAGAAGTATTCAACTGGAAAATCACATATCTCACATCAATACACATTAAAAATTTAATCAAAATATAAAGTTTAAAAAAAATCGTTAGAGCCGTTTTTGAAAAAATCGAAAAAAACCGAAAAATCACAAGAGTAAACAGCTACTTCCGGTTATGCGATTTTCTTCAAAAGCTTGCTGTCTCATCTACATAGTACACAAAACTTATATATGAAGTTTCAACGCCATACCTCTTGTCGTTTTTGAGATATTCTGTTCACAGACAGACACACACACACACACACAGACACACACACAGACAGACCAATGAAAAAAAATATGTTTTTTGGGATCAGGGGACTCTGAAACGTGAAGATCTGTTGAAAACTCAATTTCGAATTTTTGGGGTGAATCCAATACTTCCTTTATCGTAAAAGGAAGTAATAAATAAATAACATGTAAATATGTGGACTTTTTCTTTCTCAGTGTAAACCATTTTGATTATTTCATTAAAGATATGTCACTTATCAAACATAATAGTTGTCATTTTCATAGCTTACTTTAATAATGTTAACATATTTACAGTAACTAGTTTAACTAAGATATTCGACGTTTAATAACTCAAACGGTATAAGGTATATGGTATATTTTTGAAATCAGGAAAAAAAGATCATTCCAAAAATTTTATAATATACAGGGTATCCTATTTAAAAGATTTTTTTTTATCCCATGAAATCTGCACGCTACTGTACTTTTGATAGCATTTTAACAAAATTCAATCATAACCACAACTTTTATTTAAAACTTTTCTATAGGCAATAATAACGATGATAAGGGGCGGGTAATTTATAATGAATAACCCTGTACCATCCAGCCGAAGAGAAAGGCTTCAAGTGGTAAAACGGGAAAGATTGAAGGTCCGTGTTGTGATTGACCTGTTAAGCTAGTTATCAATATTAGTTGTTTATAAAAACTGGCATTTAAGTCATGGTTATCGCACATACTGTCAGGTAAAGAAACAAAACGCTATTGGATGAGAGTACTGTTTGTAAAAATTGCTTGTATTATATTATGTAATGGTAAGGTTTTCCGGGTTATGCCGTAGTAGTTGATATGAACTTAACGTGTTGCTAATCATGCTGTCAGCGCCTTCAGAAGTTTTCTAAAGACTTTATATCTTTACGGACACCGGGTATATGCAGCTTTTTTATCAATTAAACAAATGTGAACCGAAAACGTCTTTATTTTTACACAAAAGTGTAAAATCAACTCTCTATGGTCTATGCAATGTCATACTCGACATATTATATTCATGGTTAGCGTGTATTACTTGGCTGAAAACGTACATTTTTACTTCCTTTTGCAGTAAAGGATGTATGTACAGTCGTGGCTACTCATAGAACTCATGTTCGCTGCACAATTAATTAACAGTTTCACTTGGTTTTTAAATGTGCAATGTTGTCTTATCAGTTATACATGTGCAGACAACGCAGACATAGGCAAGAATGCTCATTGAAAACATTTCAAACAATAGATGTGTTCTGATTATTTGTAAATATTCCACAAATCTAGCGGAAACTGTTATAATAGGTTCGAGATAAAAACAGTAGTGACAATAGAATATGGGGTGGAGATGGTTACCTGACCGCAGTCTCATTTTACCCTTCGACGAAGTCGCAAGCCCGGCAGATAAACCGTCCAGCCACGCCACATAATGTATAACTTTTGCTCCTAATAACATAATATACTATTGTTATCAGTTTATATACAATCTTTACACTGACCGATTAAAATGATTCGATTTCTGGTTCTAACCAAAGGCGGCGGTGTAATAACCTAATAAGTAATAACAAACGCTATCGTGCTACTGAAACAGTTCCTAACGTAGGAAGTTTTTTACAATCGTCCTCCGCATGTTATTAACTTATTTCTTCGATGATTGATATCGAAAGTAGATTTTTCCCGTTGACATTTGTTAACAGAAAGTTTTGACATTCGCCGCTGAGTGAGTGTTTTTGTCACTTTGCCGTTCGCCGAGCGTTTTGAGTTTCCGCGTGAGCAAAATAGTTAGCTACGTCAGTATTTTTCCTTGGCAACGCTCGTCATTTGTTTAAATAATCGCGTCACATGTCTTGCCATATGCGAATAATTCGTCAATTAATATTTTTAATAAAATAAAATAATATGATTATTTTCGTCGTAATAATACGCTTAGTCGTCGAAAAAATAGTATGTATATTTCGAGCTAAAAGTGCGCTTGCCGTTTTTGCATGATTGCAGCAATGTTCATACGCAAGCGGCAACAATGCACTTTCAGCTCTTAACATACAATATACTATTTTATCGGTTCGGTGGCTGCTTGTTTGATTATGATCACCTGCAAGGGCTGAAAGCACTAGTTACCTGAATTGTATGTAGGGCGAAAATATAAATAGATAGGATATCGATTAAATAGGAGGGTGAGTTTTCTAACGCCTCTCTTATTTTTTATTTAAATTGGTAAACGGTCTCTAAGTTGATGCCTTTTAGTATTATAGGAAAACTTTAGTCAATTACGTCATTTTATGGCCTCTAAAAAATAGAGCGATCCATTTGACATAGTGATATTCCACAGAATTTAAATAAATCGCTCGAGCGAAGTTGGTTGCGCTCGTATGTTTAACGCCGAAGGGCCGAAATGTGGCAATTGTTTCCCCGACATTGTGTACGGCGCGCTAGACGTTACACGTACAATATGATCTCTGCGTGCGACGCCGAATGAAACCACAATCGCATTCCCGCAAACACATTTGTTTGCCGTATTCGCTGCCAGCGTAACCTTTATTTGTACAAGAGCGCACTGTTTAATTAATTCGTGCGGGGGTTCGGTGCACATGCGCTAATTTATTTATATTGTTTATGCTTTTTTATGCGACTGCTGCCGCAACTAAGCATCCATGGCAGTCGCGCACACCAGCAATTGGAAAACGAAAAATCGTCATTAGAATTTCCGCAATACCAAAATATGTTGCGGGCGCGATCGGAATTGGGAGAGTCGGCGTTAGTTACATTCCCGTCCTAATCAAGATGGCCCTGGCCTGCTCGACTGTCAATTTTTGTTGCATTCGTAGGCCGGTCACGTCAAATCTGAAGCTAGTTCGATTTACTCCTGGCGTTAATCTTAAAATACGTGGCGATTATAATTAATGTAATTTTAATTGGCTATTCGCATTGTTATTTTTCGTATGCAAGAACTGTAAAAGTCGTGCAATTTCATAAAAAAACAAATATGTCTGAACAATTAACTAATAGTAATGGCTATGTCGTCGCCTGCGTTGATTAACAAAAACTTCGTCTTTATGGAGCCTGCCAGCTAGCCGAATGTCGGTAATATGCAAATTATGGCCACTTCATGAAATTGGCGTTGGTTGACACCATCTGATAGATCACATATTTTACCTTTACGTGATAAGCTTTATCCAGCCACAAAAATGTACGGTTACGGCCAAATAAAAACGACCACCATTTTGACAGTCTATGTCATTTTCATAAATTTTGGTAAATCTGGCTTTTACTTGACAGTACCTTGACAATTTGAATTCTTAATATGTCATTTTTAATTTTTATGTTTCTTAGGTGATTTAATACCAATTCACAATAGAGTAAAGTACTGCCCGGTTTTATTTGGCCGTAACTGTACCATATTTGATGGAAATTCATGGTAGGAGACATTTTCCTTTTTCTTATTTTCACATGAAGGAATGCAACAAGACATTTTCAAAAATGTTTTAACCAAATACGAGCTTTCAAATTTGAAACGTTAAATTATGTGAACTAGCGCCAATGGGCAAAATATGAACTATTTAAATAAATGTCACAACAGCCTAGCTGGCAGCCTTTGTAAACGTGCTAATATGAAGTAAGACGTGCATACGTGGTGCACGAAATATTTACAATTAATTTAGAGATTACCGTTTCTGTTTATGTATTGCACTCATAAAAATTTAAAATATTTTAAAATTAAAAAGATGTTAAATTAACAATTTATTATAACCTTCATTTTGCTCTTTGTTACTATCTCTCACTATTTCAGCACAATGTCACTAATGATAGGTATAGTCTGTCTGATTTTCACAATTGAAAGCAATCTGTCAGAATGCTTTTTTTAAATAGCGTAGACATTTTGTTATAAACCAGGATTGGCATGATTTAAATATAGAAACTCAAAAATCAGGTGTGTGCATTATAAAATATTTTCGTAATAACCACAGCACTAAAGCATATCTTCCTGCAGAAGGAGGAACTGTGTTAGTTATGCCGCTTGAAGTCAGATGGAGCAGCACTTGTGACGCATTAAAATAATATTTAAAGAACTGGGCCATAATTATGAAAATTTGTGAAGAACATAGAAAGACTATTGATAATGAAATGTACAATTTAGTAGGTAACATTTCGTCTAAACGAAACACTGAAGATTTATTGAACTGTTTGAAACTGATTTCGGAAGCAAGTTATAAAAGGACAATTGCAACATAGCACGCTGCGTTGTAATATGGAAAGATCTATTACTTAAGCTAGAAGACACCCTTTAATGGGCCAATTATGAGTGAAAATGTAAAAAATAATATCTTTGAGTTGATTCATTCTGAGCTTCAGAATAGACTTGGTGTAGAAAGGCCCCGAAATTAATATTTCTAATGAAATCTTTAAATAAGTAACTACAGTGCAGTATTTACTTATTGCAAAAGAAGAAAAACAGGATTTTTATTTTTATATTTTATCTTTTGCATTCACCCTACATAGATATATTAAGTATACAATAAGTCTGATTTAAATCAAAAAGTCCGACTTTTTTAATATTTTTATAAAAGTCACAACTTTTTCCAACTCTGTTACAAACCAAACTTGATATTTTCCCAAAATTTGAGATCAAATTATGTTTACTGCCTAATTTGACACTGCTACTGTCACAGTCAGGTTAACTTGAATATAAAATGCCAAAAAAGTATTGAAGGAAACAAAACAAGCAATTTATCGATGCTTTCAAAGTTAAACGAATAAAATTGACAAACTCTCTTAAAAACTTAAATTATACAATCCTGACTGATCTTATTGGTAATATAATGTTGAAATGTTGTGATTGTAATGTTTTTTGGTCCCCCGCTATTCCTCTGGATATCTTTCTTTCAAAAGTACAAGGTTTCTGTTTAATTACAGCGTTTCAGGTTTCTCTTTCATGACTTACGAGGTGCATAATTATTTTGTACTGCTTAATTTTAGTAGGTTTTCATTAAACAGACATGTTAGTGAGAAATATCACTTGTTTTCTTGTTGCAACCTTCTTATTACTTCTGCTATATCAATATCGTCGTTTTTTAATGACATCCCTGATGGTTACATTTTGTCTTATCAATTGATACCTATTCAAAAGAAGAAAAACAAAAACTGTCTGCTTAATCCTTAATACGACTAACAAGATCTTCACTAAAATATTATACAGCACACTTTAGGAAATATACCAAACAGATCATATGAGACTGGATTTTAAAAGATAAGAGTAACAATTGATTGAGTTGTTATGCTACGACAAATAATAGAAAAAGCTTGAATGTTTAATGTAGATATTTACCACCTTTTTGTAGACTTCCAGTAGGCGTATAGTTTTATATGCATAAAATGACTCTGGAATGGCACGAAAGAGCTAGGGTTTCACCCAAAACTAGTTGATTAAGGCAAAATTAGATAAATAAAAATGCAAAGTTCCAACACAGAGTACATTAATATAACGTTTTGTAATACAAATTGGTCTTAGGACAAGGTGACTGCCTATTTACTTAACTATTCTTTTTGTCATTGGAGAAAATAATAAGGAAACAATAAACTATTCCTAATAAAAGTCTGGACACACATTCCCGGACGGTACCAGGGCCTGAGGACGGCCGGGTGACAGTCGTCACCCGGTGAATGAATTGTACAGTGAAATTAAATGCATCTGTTCACACATCACCATGCCATGTCCGGTCTCCGTCACCAGACCGAGCCCGGGCCGGTGATAATAGTTTTGCTTACTTTTTGACGGTGACGGTCCGGTCTCTGTGATAGATTAGATCTGCTTTCGCACAAGTTTTAGCGTTTGGAAAATACATAGTGGGTGTATTTTGATCGCAGCATTTGAAAATTTTGTAATTCATTGTTTATCTTCGGCGTGAATATAGACATGGAACGACTGATACAGGAGGTTCAAAAGTTTGCGGTACTCTATAACCAAGTTAATGAAAAGTACAGAAATGCAGAGTACAAGGACAGAGTTTGGAAGAAAATTGAGACAATATTCCTGTATATTTTTAACCGATCACTGTCCGGAACATGGCCGCCACATAGACGTGTGGTTTCTAAATGAACGGGCCGAGACATAACCGGGTGACGGCCGTGCTCCGATCCGGACACGGTCGGGGAATGTGTGTCCAGACCTTAAATCAAACCAAATATTAACTAAATAACAGTAAAAAATAAAGATGGTGGAGAATGCGACTCGACCTTATTTCCTACTATTTTTAATAATAGTCGGTTGTTCATGCTATGTGATTGAAACTCTATAGAGGTATTACTTGGATGTTGCAACTAGCTAAAATATTGCAAATATAAATATATAAAACCTTTACGTTCCAGTATGTAGTTTAGTTTCGCCACTGAAAGCAATAAAAGATAGTTAGATTCATATGTAACTCGAACAATGCTAAATTGTCCTTTAATATTGCTAATAATAGTGTGAAATGGCATGGTTCTATGCATCTTCCATTTAAAAAAATCTGGTGTGATACACTCACACAACTTCCTTTTACAGTGATCTTATAATTAGTTAAATATTTAATTTTTAATTTTTAAGCATTTGTCAAAAATTTTCAAAAATTACGAATTCTACAAAAACGGTACAAAATAGAGCGTTAGTTGAAGAGACAAATTTTCTCTAAAATCTTAAGCAGAATTCAAAAATGTAATAATATACCGGGTGTTCTATTTAAAATAGGAGTTAATAAAAAAAATAGAAAAAAAAACAAAAGAAACCCACTTTAGAAGTATTCAACTGGAAAATCACCTATCTCACGTTAATGCACATTAAAAATGTAATAAAAATGTAAATTTGAAAAAAATCGTTAGAGCCTTTTTGAAAAAATCGAAAAAAAATAAAAAAATCACAAGAGTAAACACCTACTTCCGGTTATGCGATTTTCTTCAAAAGCTTGCTGTCTCATCTACATAGTACACAAAACTTATACAGGGTGAGGCACATAAAGTGTTACAGAGCAATAGCACTCAAACTATTGATCATATCCAAAAATGTTTCAGACAAAAGTTTCAGTGTTCGAGAAGGCCGTCATACTGGACCACCCTATTTTTTTATCGGTGGAGGCGCTGAAGCTACGTCAAGGTCAACTCCAGATTTTTAAAGGGAACTATGTATTTTTTTTTTCGATGACATTACCGATTTTAAGACAAATTCAGCTACCTGCAACACAAGGTCATTCTAGTTAGCAAAGTATGAAGATAGTCAAAAAATCGAAAAATATCGGAATAATCACTTTCAAAGAATCCACTAACCTTGGTTTGGTTCTACCTACAGAAGATGCTCGAAGTGATGACCCTCGACCTGTAAGCACTTGTTAATTCGCTGACGAAAAGACCGTCTAACTTCAGCTAACATTTGTGGTGTAATTTCGGTACATGCTCGTCGTATTCTGTCTTTCATGTCGTCAGGCGTGGTAGGTGCTACCGCCATTACGCGATCTTTGACAAAATCCCATAAAAAGTAATCTGCTGATGTTAGATCTGGCGATCGAGGTAGCCAAGCTATAGGACCGCCTCGTCCTATCCACTTTTCGCCAAACATCTCATTTATCACTTGTCTTAAACACAGAGCATAATTGGGTGGTGCACCGTCGTGTTGACTCATGTTTGTTGCACTGTTGCATTTTTCGATTTTTTGACTATTTTCATACTTTGCGTGACTAGAATGACCTTGTGTTTCAGGTCGCTGAATTTGTCTTCAAATCGGCAATAATGTCATCGAAAAAAAATACATGGTTCCATTTAAAAAAGTGGAGTTGACCTTGACGTAGTTTCAGCGCTGCCACCGATAAAAAAATAGGGTGGTCCAGTATGACGGCCTTCTCGAACACTAAAACTTTTGTCTGAAACATTTTTGGATGTGATCAATAGTTTGAGTGCTATTGCTCTGTAACACTTTATGTGCCTCACCCTGTATATGAAGTTTCAACGCCATACCTCTTTTCGTTTTTGAGATATTCTGTTCACAGACAGACACACAGACAGACAGACACACAGACCAATGAAAAAAAATATGTTTTTTGGGATCAGGGGACTCTAAAACGTGAAGATCTGTTGAAAACTCAATTTCGAATTTTTGGGGTGAATCCAATACTTCCTTTACGGTAAAAGGAAGTAAAAATGACAACAGCACATTTATTTCGCACTCAGCCAACAGCCGTTATGGCAATTATAAGCGTCGCTGTGCATTTATGGGGACTTCCAACCCCACTAACGACAGTCATGATGTTGTTATGAGCGCCGAGACCAACTATTTCCGTGACAGCCGTATCACGAGGCGCCGAAAGATACAGCCGTGGAACTCCCATCCAAGTTCTGACCAGAAAGAGTGTTGCTTAACTCTGCTGATCGAACGTGGATGCTTGTTTAAGCTACACCACCCGGGACCTATACACATCTTGAATAAATGAATTCATAAAGATTTAATTATTCAAAGTACTAAAATACTAAAAAACAAATCAAGGTCCAGTGCAATTCTACATGGGGCACCATAAATATTGTCTGTAGTAAATTGGCTCTGTATATAAAAATTCCATTTTACATTTACTGCACAACACTACCTAAATTACATCAAAATATGGCTTTTTATAATGACATTAATAACAGTCATCTTTATTACTGTAGGTGCCTTAGATGAGTCCAATGGGAGTAGTCAACAAACAAGTGACAGGATCGACGGGTTCTCACCAAAGCAGCGCCACCAGATGAAGCATCGCGAGCTGTTCCTGTCCCGCCAGGTGGAGACGCTGCCTGCGACACACATCCGTGGCAAGTGCTCGGTCACTCTGTTCAACGAAACCGAGTCGCTGGTCTCGTACTTGAACAAGGACGACATGTTCTTCTACTGCCTGGTATTCGATCCCACCCAAAAGACGCTGCTGGCAGACAAGGGGGAGATCCGAGTGGGCAGCCGCTACCAGTGCGACATCACCTCGCTGCTCAAGGAGGGTGAAAGTGACGGGCGTGAACTCACAGAACTCGAAACATTAGTTTGGACTCCCGAGCACAGCCTCACGGACAGACAGATCGATCAGTTTTTAGTTGTTGCGCGGTCGGTCGGGACGTTCGCCCGCGCCTTAGACTGCAGTTCTAGTGTTAAGCAACCCTCACTGCACATGTCTGCTGCAGCCGCTAGTCGAGACATCACACTGTTCCACGCCATGGATACGCTTCACCATCACAACTACAACCTTGCGAGTGCTTTGTGTTCATTAGTACCTTCCAGCGGGCCCGTGCTCTGTCGCGACGAGATGGAGGAGTGGAGCGCCTCCGAGGCCAACCTCTTCGAGGAGGCCTTAGACAAATACGGCAAGGACTTTAACGATATCCGTCAGGACTTTTTACCGTGGAAGACACTGAAGAATATTATAGAGTATTATTACATGTGGAAAACCACCGACAGATATGTACAGCAGAAAAGGGTGAAGGCTGTGGAGGCGGAGTCCAAATTGAAGCAAGTCTACATTCCTAACTAGTAAGTTTTGTGTGGCGTGCTGCATTAGGTCTGTTTATTTTTTCTAACGCTTGCGGAGGACGAATGTTTTCCTTCCGATTGTTTGATATTTAATCTTAAATATCAGATCATATTTTATATCACTTAGTTTTGGAATAAACAATATTTTTTCATGTTTTGCTCTCGATTTTCCTGGTTTTAAATTTATTGATGCCATATTAGCTCTTAATTATTATAATTAAGCCTCTCTTGCCATTAGAGAAAACAGTTTTTCCATTTTTTTATGTGGTTGGTTTTATGATTTGGTGATATAAATAATGAAGTTATAACTGAAGATCGAATTTTACCTAGTATTATGCTATGGAAAATATTTAAAGGAGAAACAAATTGATGCCAGTGGACAAATTTTATATTATTATATATTAATTATATATAAGCAGAAATCAGATTCAAGGAAGTGCACTACCATATTTAAATACTTCAGTACTGCCAAACGTGTAACATAAATTACAGATGTTGCTAAGTGCTACCGGCCTAGGCCATAAAAACATACCTACCTGACTTGTTCCTAAGCTGGTAGATAGTTGCTACCAGATCAATATACAAAAAAATTGTTTCAGGTAAAATTCTGATTCAAATTTATAAAAACTCTAGTAATAAATTTCTATAGGTAAGATTTTTGATTACATTAGAAATTGCAATACAAATAAAACAAATAGAATTAGGTACTAATTGAACAAGTATTGTTTCTACTTATAGAAAAAGATTATAAAACAATATGTACTCAACAATTTTAACAAGAAAAATGTATTTTACAAAATATGTATCAACGTTACATGCAAAGCAGCCAGTAGAAACTTAAAAAAAGTAAATTTAAATTGATGTTAATTTAGTAAATAATATAAATCTAAAATATAATATAAACATTTTATTTTTGTAATATTGAAGGTATGACGATGCCAGAAATTCCAAACAGTAGTCTTTTATAAAGAAACCTCCCAAAAGGCGTAATCAAATTTGTTAACAACTGATGTGCTCTATCTAATTTAATTTGATCAAAGCTTTGATAAAATCTCCTAAAAATGACAGAGGTGATACTACTTCACCCATTGGATAGTAAGCCCGACAAACACTTTTATTAAGCTTAGTATAATTACAACAAAGTCTTATACCACCATTTTTCTTACTTATAACCACAATTGGAAAGCCCAATTCTGTATAAAAATCTATTGCTTCAATAATATCGAGATTAATTAATTTATCCAATTCTTTTCTTAAGTTGCTTGACAATGGTATTGGTACTGAACGAGGCACTTACTGAACATATGGAACTGCATCTTTTGTAAGTTTTATAAACATTTCACTCTTAAATTCCCTAATCTCTCTAAAACAGTTATTTACGATACAAGTGTGTAAATCTAGTCTTAGTTACAAGTTGCGCAGAATTGAAACGCGAGTCTAGCGATGAGTGACTAAAGGTGCTTTACGCATGCGTATCGTATAATATTTTACCTACCACAAATTCTAGAAAACACAGTAAATAGCCGATGTTAACAAGCACGTTCGTTATGAAAAAATACACATTTCACAGTTATACAGGGGGCTAAATATGTCATTTTAAATTTTCGAATTGCTGAAAATATGTCATTTTATCCTAAAAATTACTGAAAGTATGTCATTCTAATCTAACCTAAAAATTACGGACAATCTACTGACTTGTCAGTTGTCACAATGAAGCTGTCATTCATTAAGTTGCAAAAATGCAATATTTTTTCTGGAAGTGGGAATAATACAGTACATAACTCGCTCGAAAGCGTATTGTACGTTCGTATTTTAAGTCACTCGGCTCCACTATACTTCGCCTCATTTCTTAAAATTACTCGCACGATATACGCCACCTTCACAGCTTGTTATGTAATATACTATAACCACGCTGCTATTGACTAAGTGACTAATCTTCTTCTTCTTCTTCTTTTTCAACCATTATCAGTCCACTCTTGAACGTAGGTCTCTTCCATTTTCTTCCATCTTTCCCTGTCCAGTGCAATGTTCATCCACCGCTTACTTGCCACACTTCTAATATCATCTACCCACCTTTTTTGGGGGCGTCCCACGCTTCTTTTTGTTTGTCTTGGCCGCCATTCTGTAATTTTGTATACCCATCTGTCTTTGTTCTGTCTAGCCACATGACCAGCCCACTGCCACTTCATTTTAGCAATTTTCTCGACTACATCAGAGATTCTTGTTTTTCGTCTAATGTCCTCGTTTCTAATTTTATCTCGGAGTGAGATACCAAGCATGCTTCGTTCCATAGCCCTTTGTGTAGTTTTGAGTTTTTTGGCGTAGGCTTTAGTTAGGCTTATCGTTTCCATTCCGTATGTATTGACTGGCAAGACACACATGTTATACACTTTTTTTCTTAAATTTATGGGAATTTTATTGTTCTTAAGAATGTATCCCAGTTTTCCGTAAGCCGCCCACGCAAGTCTAACGCCCGTATTCATAGTCGTTCACCAGCGGATCGCCGGCGACTCGCCAGAGTTTCGTTATGAATAGTATGTTGGCGGCACTGTACGTCTATGTCAAATTCGAGGTTAGCAGGTTAGATTTTGTGTCAGTTTCTGTCGAAACTGACTGAAAACCTAACCTGATCAGCTCGAATTTGACATAGACGTACAGTGCCGCCAACATACTATTCATAACGAAACTCTGGCGAGTCGCCGGCGATTCGCTGGCGAACGACTATGAATACGGGTGTAACCCTTCTGGTAACTTCGGCATGTTGGTTCTCTTTCCCTAATTTTATAATGTGACCCAGATAGACGTACTCCTTGACACATTCAATATAATTATTGTCTATGTCTACATTGGCATCTTTAGTTGTCATTACTTTTGTCTTTTTGTAATTCATTTTTAGGCCAATATTTGATGCTACTTGGTTTAGTTGTTGCACCATTTCAGTTAGTTCGTTTATGTTGTTCCCTATTACAACAATGTCGTCTGCGAACCTAAGATGGTTAAGTCGGGAGCCATCAACGTTAATGCCTTTTTCATCCCATTGTAATTTCTTGAAAACATCCTCAAGAGCCAAGGTAAACAATTTGGGCGATATAGAATCCCCTTGTCTTACTCCTCTTTCTAGACTAATAAAATCATGTTATTAAACAGTCGTTTCTCAAACTTAATACTGCCAACTAAAGCCAATTTTACACACTGTCGTAGATAAATATTATACGGCAAGTGAATTAAACATGTTTACTCACAATCGGTTAATAATAGGTAAGTTTCTAATCTTCAAAACAGTAGGAAAGCGAGTCACTGTTTACTTTACTTTCCCAGCTAGCTAAACGTCACTTTCAATGAACTTGTCATGTTACCTAGCAACGGCTTTGCAGTTTCCTTTGTTACAGTGACTTATTAAACTGCGATAAAAGTGCGTATGATTTGAAACTTGCCTAATTAAATAAATAATGACAAAAACCGACTGTGAGTAAAATAGTATACATACCACGATGAAAAGTTTCATCCCTGTCTCGAGATAAAGTTAACCTCGACTCTACACAGCTTTGTTAACTACTTAATCTCTCGACAGAAATGAAACACTTTCCACCTCGGTATGTAATATACTATTAATTCACACGTGGTGTATATGTATATGTTTTTATTCAATTTTGACAAAATTGTGAATAAAAAATAAAAATACATTCAAATCAAGATTAAGTTTGCCCATTTATCGTCGATTTGATCTAAATTTTAGTAATTATATATTACACACTACAAAGACAAAGAATAATTGAATGTAAATATCTGTAGAAATAATTAAAAATATGTTGGTCTTTGTTGAAACTTTTTTAATTCACTAGTGAACACTCTTATTTCTCTTGTGAATAATAGACTGTTTATGAATGTTGTTATGCAGTTAATAATGTTACTTTAAACTGCTAAAATTGAATAAGTAAAACTTAATTTTAGTCACTGAAAACAGTTGTATAATGTATGGTAATAGTTGGTACTGTAACTATCTATTGTCCGTTTCGCAACATATTCTGACGGCGCAAACTATTTAGACATACGAATTGCCACTCGCGATTCAAAATTCTCGCTCGCAAATAATGATGCATTTCTCTCCCTTATAATATAATCTACTTTTAAAATCATATTCGGCCTACCTTGATCACTTGGATAAGTTTTGGTAAATTTGCATTATGCAATCATAGTTGGCTGATACACAGAAGTGGAAATAATTCAAATAGGTGGCTTACATCCACTTAGGGGTCCGTGTAAACTACCAAAAATTTCAAATCATTTTGCTTACGAATATAGAATATAGAAGATAGCTATTTAGATGTGTTCATTTCAAATGGAACGCACTATATACAGGGTGTTTGTAAATCGCTAGACAGCTTGTAACTTTGTTAATATAGATATCGAAAAAAATCCAAACAACGTATGAGCAATATTTGAGGGATGATGCGACGCCCGCTCCACTATCTGGCCTAGATTCAGCGCTCGAACGGTAGACGCTACGTCATCATAGGAGACATTTGCATTATGAGACGAGTTAAAATAATACAATGATAATACTGACCGCTATCGATTCACATGTAGTCTGGATTTATGTTGGGAAGAATATAGACGTATATTAGCGATTTTCGTATTTAAAAAAAAGCCTTCACATTGTAGTGTTCTTGGTTGCCGTAGCAATTATGATGAAAATGATAAAGTTAAAAGCAAAATTGATTAGAAGTATACATTATAGTGAAGACACCACTCCGGCAGGATCTTCCAGAGTGTGTTCTGCATTTCTCTGAGAATCGCATAATCCAGGAACATGGGGCTGTTAGAGATGATAACACAGTTTTGATCATTCCAAGACAGCGGTTGAAACTCATGGATGATGTATATCTTAAAATTTTTTCAGAACAACCGACTTACATGACCAGAATTTGCCATTGAAGAGAAAAGATCCTAACATTAGAAAAAGACATTTTCAATGGATTGGAATATAAAGCAGAGCAAGGACTCGTGGCTGATCAAATAAACAGTTTTCAGAACCTGCAAGGAAAAATTCGCGACAAATTTAAGAAATACAACAGTGACTTTAATTTAAATGTGTTCTTAAAAAATTATGTGTTTGCTGTTTTTTTGACAATGAAGGAGAAAGGCGAATTTTAAAATTTTTGTCGATTAAGGAGGACCTGACAGTTGAACTTGGATATGGATATGAAGGGCAAGCTATATCCAAATCCGAATCAAGAAAATACAAGTGTACGTTACAGTTTCGAGCGAGTTATGTATGCTATTTTTCCCACAGCCAGAAAAAATACACATTTTTGCAACTTAATGAATGACAGCTTTATTGTGACAATTGACAATGTCAGTAGATTGCTCGCATATATCTAATACTTACTATATTGCTAGCGGCTATGAGTGTGAAACTAACCGATGAAGTGAGACACACAACCAACTCCTTCATGTATACGGTGAGCTGTGCGCAAGCGCGGCGGCGCCGTCCGCCCAATGGGGAAGTGGTCAAGTTTAAAATTCGCTTCTAAAGGCGGAGTTCCAATTCTCACGCATGCGCACGAGACGCGTTATACTCCAAGTGAGACTATGTCGGCGCCGTAATGTTTTCTGAAGTTTCCAGGCCCTACCAGCAATATATGTGTATTATATATATGATTGCCCGTAATTTTTAGGTCAAAATGACATATTTTCAGTATTTTTTAGGTTAAAGGGACATATTTAGCCCTCTCTATAACTGTGAATTGTGCATTTTTTCATAACAAACACGTTTGTTATGATAACAACCGGGTGAACGAGTTGGGCGTGGGAAAATGAATTTGTTAAACTGCAAAACTAATGAATTATTTTAAAAAAACTTTCTATTGAGATGCTTATTTTTAAGGACATTATAATACATGCGAATGCGGGGAGTCGTATTTAAATTTAATAAAGGAAGAAGTGCATCCTAAAATTTGGTAATATTTTACTAAACAAGTACTTTAAAGTAACCAGAGATCAAATTCACAGTGAGGCTCATAATAGCAATGTCACGCCTAATATTTAAATTTGTGTTGATTAAATATAGCTTAGAGGCACCACGACACGTTTTATTTAATTAATATTTTACCTGAAGTGTATAGTTTAAAAGAAATTCTACGAAAATGCCAGAAGTTTTGAAGCGCACCGTATGATTCAGTGCAGCGGCTCCGTCTTCTAATGGGACGTTACGAAAGCTGGAGCATGGTGTGATACTGGAGCATGGTGTGATACTGGAGCGGGCGTTTGATGAATCCTAGAATTTATTTAGAGTCAAAAAGTCTATATATAGATGCATGTCCCAAACATCACAGTTACCGAATTATTGTTTGATAATTAGGTTGCCAAAACTTGAGTTCAACCAATTTTTTTAAATAATTATTATTACTAAGCTAATACATTTTGTATAGAAAGTATAGCTGTTCTACTAATTCGAACTCAAACTAGCTTATTTACAAGGTGCATTAGTCTTTAATATTTACAAATTTTGCTTCATAGTAATCAGTGTGTTTTTGCCTGTATTCTTCTCCCTTGTATGTTTGCTGTTTGATTCTTGCACTGTTTCACCGTCAATTTTGTAATGTCGTTTTCTAGTTGCTCTTTCCATCTGCACTTTGGTCTTCCTTTGGGTCTGTTATACATTGGAATCCATTCTGTAACTCATCTTAAAGCTGTCTTCTTCCCACTTCCCTATATTTATTTATTTTATTTCACACTTGTTACCTATGAGTATATGTTTATAATTATATTTTAGTCAATTTAAATTGAAAATCAGACTGGATTCCTTTTATCTACATTGCTTATTCTGAAATTTGATGTTCTGATTTTCATTATGACAATTCAAAAACTTCTGTCAAACGGTAAGTCAAACCAACTTTGAAAATTCAATCACAAATATTTGATAGTTACATTTGTTATATGACAATCTCAAATAGTAAGTACTTCCTTAATAATTAATTCACTTTTAATCTTGATTTTATTTCAGTTCTTATTTAATACCTAGACTCATTTACCTTTTATTTGAACTTATCACTCTCCTCTGCAGAAACCAACCCGTTCTACTCTGCTACTGATCACAAACGCTCCACTCAAAACCACAGTGAAGACCTCCACTGATAACCAAACTATCAAACTGCCCAGAATCAGGAACTGACTTAACCCAGGAAAAACTAGTTTACATAAGGAATCGGCCCATACAGCTCCCTCACAGCATGGATCCAAATAGACCTCAGTCGTAGTTGTTTCTCTTCAATATTGAATCCAAACTGCTCTCTCTGCCAACTACTTTCCTGTGACTCTCCTTCTGTGTAAATAGCTCGTAATCCAACTCAATCGACGCACAATGTCAAATGTAATTTCACAATAAAGACAATTCATTATTTCTATCTTTTTATTTTCTTCTGTAGATTAGCACTGCTTTAGTTTAGTACTCTCACCATATTCTTAATCTTCCTCGATTTAGTATGCTCATGTTTTTATTTTTAACATTTCATTTTATTTCACCACGCAAATTTTGTAATAAACTGCAACCTCTTTATACTCCTAACATTTTTAACTTTTCAAAAAGGGTTTATTTAATAATTTCTAGTTACAAAGATCGATTACATCTTTTCATTTTCAAGTTTGTTATATCAATAATAAAAACAAACTACTTAACGATATTGCTTATGTTCTCCATCCAACTAGCGATGTGTCGATCCGGCTGGATTTCGGCACAAAGGAACGAATTCGGGTCAGGATCGATTTGGATCGAATCCTAGTTTCGAGTCCGGATTCGTTCCGAGGAACGAAATGGTCGCGAGGCGTCAATTCTTGCATTCATTCCTTTGGCATTGACTGCGTTATTCATTCCATTTCAATGCAGAAATAGAATACAATACAATGTTTTGTGATGATAAGGCCGAAGTTGCACATGCTTTTTTATCAGTTATTAGTTTTATGGCTTTTGGCGGCTTTGTAGATATGCATTTGACTTCAAGTTTCAAACATAAAAACAAACTGAACTAGGGATGGTGTAACCACTGACCAAAACAAACTTACTATGCAACATCAACTGCCTATTTATAACGTTGATATTTTTTGCAATTTAAAACAAAAGGTTTTTTTGTTTATAATTTTCGCCCTTTCAATAGCGGCTGTAACACTCTTCATCTCTATTCTGGTTATTGCTCCATTTCTGTTCTATTTGTCTTTTTGCCAAGTGCATCATTGTTATTGTAAAAATGAACAAAAAAGGTAGTGACGTTTTGAACTTGTTTGATGAAGTGGGTGGGTTTATTGCAAAATGTACATTTTTCTACAAAAGTGGTGCAACAGCTAATTTAAATAGGCATTTAAAGTTTGAATTTCCTGCTTATGTCACTAATATGGTCTTTACCGAGAAGCAGAGATCGCGAGAAGCGCAGCCAGCGCGTTGTTCGTTCCATAGTGACCGGGTAGCGGGTACCGCAGCGTCTGCATTTCAAATCCGACGGACTCGTTCCACTTGCGGAATGGGATGGAATGAACGAGTCCGCAAAAGTATCGCAACTTCCCATCACTACATTCAACACTCTATAAAAACTTTATTTTGATTTCTACCCATTGTGTGCAATAGTCTTATCTCGAAAAAGTATTTGTCATCATTTTCCAATTTCATATTTAGATATTACATTATTACACAAGTTAGAATTCTTCTGTTTCTCAATCAGCCTCATATTATTAAATTATAAATTCTATTTTCTTTCTTACTAAATGCATATTAATAATTTAAATACCCAATTCATATCCAAATTGATCTTTTTTAATTTAATTCCTGTAATCTTTTAATCCTATTTAAACCAGCGATGTTTGATACACCGAAAAGTACCAGTTCGAGGCAGTATCGTATACAAAAGTACCGGTACATGAAATACCGGTACACAATTTGATCCAGGATATTTTCTAGACATATTTATACGTAGCTTCAAGTCCTAGTACAGCAAATAGAACTGTAGCAATAATAATAAAAAAATCAACAAAAAATAATTACAAAATTAGTATTAGAAATACATCTATTAAATAGTGTACTAACTTAAAAAGTAACATGAAAATAATGACTGAAACGCATTCATATTTTCGAACAAAGTTTAGTTTCATAAACGTATATAAACACTACAATTGTATAAAGCAGCATGTTATAAATATTTAATCTGAATAATGAAGTTTTTATTGGATATTTAATCATTATAATACAATTTGTTGGGATACATGAAAGCTCCAGTCCGCCAGAATTAGTCATTCTTAGAATTTATCAATTACGATTTTGCTGCACCAGCCGAAACCCGAAGTGTACTACGTACACATGTTAAACGGGAAGATTTTGGCTTCACAAAGTCATTTTGTTTTGATTTTTATTGTCTACTTTGTAGAAGCTGAAAATTACTTATTGAAAGCTATCGACGTTCGACTATCTTGCCCTTACTTCCATAGAACACTAAATATAAATATCAAACAACCTCATTGAGATTGTTTCATTAATTTTTATGTTAAAAATTTAAGAAAATGAATTAATGGTCAAAAGATGAGTTATTGGAACCCAGACTGCAAAAACCTTGGATCGGTCCTGAGAATACTGACCAAAAATAAATCGTATCGTATTGTATCGCTTACTGAAATACCGGTACAAAATATCGAGTATCGGAAGACAAAGTACCGGTACTTTAAAATATCGGATCGTAGCGCAGATCCCTAATTTAAACTGATTTTTATACCCCTGTATCCTGTATCCATATCATAACAATATATTTACAATATGTATTTCACACATTAACAGTATTAGCCACATGTGCTTAAGCTTGTGTGTTGCTTAACCCTCCAGTACCCGCACCGGTCTCGCAGTCCGACACCCTCTGCCACCTCCATAAAAATAATGAGATATCTTATGGCATTAGTTTCTTGTTCACTAAAGTCTTCATAATCAGATATTTCCTGTTCAGTGTCACTGTTCATTTCCCTAGTTTCCAATAAATTATCTTCGTCAGACGATCGCACATCATCATAAAACGCGTTGTCGACATCCTCCCCCGCTATTATATCTCGCATCGTGTGTTCTAGTCACGCCTGTTCTTTCTCATAAAATCTGTCATGACTATAATAATGTTTTAGTATAACAGTGTTACTAAAAATGCCGAAAATACTTTCTTCTCCTCACATTAGTCGTATATCAAAGGTAAAAATAAGAACAACTCGGGTACCCGCTTCGGTCTCTGAAACCGAAATTATAAATAACTTTTAAACCACTGCACGCACGAACTCAAAACTGCATACGGATCTTCAATGGCAATATATAGGAAGGTAGTGAAATGGGCGGTAAACTAACGCTAGAACATTAATTAATATACTGCATCATGTGTTTGCTCGGTCTCACAGACCGTAAACGGGTACTGAAGGGTTAAGATAAGAATGTCAAAATGAAGATTAGTATTTATAAAAATAAAATAAAAAAGCAAATATCAAAATTTTACAAATATTCAGCTAAAAATAACAAAGAAAAATTATTATATAGAGATCTGTTAGTAAAGCTTAACGATCCAAGGCTGTTCCACAATTCATTTTTTTAAATTGCGTTTTAAAATTTCTAAATTTTTTGATAATTTAATATAGCTCCATAACATGTAATTCTCATCGCTTTTATAACTTACTTTATTTTCTTTATTCAAAATCTCTTCAACTTAATGATTTATTAACTGCCTATACTCATTTTCTCGAATTTTCTTTAGTCCTGTTATTGTTCTTAAGATTTTCCTTTCTAGTATTTTAAGTTTGTTTTTTCATTGTCATTGTTTCTCTTGTGTATGTAATTATTGTTCTTATTAATGTCTTGCAAATTTTTATTTTCATGTTCATTTGAAGTGGATCACTTAAAGAAACTAGTTTCGACGACTTTTTCATAACAAAATGTAGTTTGTATTATACTAAGAAGCAAGTTAACTATTGTTTTAAAAATATCAAATAGCCACACATAATTTTTAAGAAACACCACTTTTAATAAATACGCCATAAGTCAACCAAGCATAACTTGTGGTAAAGACACTTGAAGATTTTGGTGTTGTGTGTGTTCGATAAAAATGGATCAATTATTAATTAATTATTGATTATTGCTGCTTTAAACAATGCCACTACTTCGATTAGACTTTACTACAAGTTATACGTTGTTGACTTATCACGTAATTATTAACAATGATATGACTTAAAAATTACATGTGGATACTTAATATTTTTAAAACAACAGTTAACTCAATTACTAGTCACAATACAAACTGCATTTTGCTATGAAATGGTTATAAAAATGTTGTAGAAACTAGTTTCTTTAAGTGATTCACTTAAATGAACAGCGGTGTACCTAATGTTTCCACTTTTTTAAATGCGTGGCTACCACATATACAAATCTATTCTTTCTACTATAACACATATATTTAGTTTTTCCTCCTTCATTTTTAATCCTTGCTTCTAATAATTGCTACGTCATCTACATATGCTATGACTTATATTAGGTTTTTATTGATTGTTACTGTGTCTTTTTATTTTTTTTTATTACCGCATCCATTGATAGAATGAAAAATAGTGATGACATGACATCTTTTTGCGTTACTCATTTTGTTTTCTTGTATTTTCCCTGTTGTTCCTTGCTATGACTGCATTAGGTTCTTTCATCATAATTTTTATCATATATCTCATTTTCTATTTCTCATTAATATTTCTCTCTTCAGTTGATTGAATGCATACTTGAAATAAAAAAATTGTGCACCAATGCTTAAAAATTAAAAATGAAATTGTTGGCTAATTATAAGATCACTGTAAAAGGAAGTTGTGTGAGTGTATCACACCAAATTTTGCTTTATAACCACCCTGTGTATTATGGAAAATGAGATATTTTAAAGTTAACTACTGAGAAGCTTAAGTTTCACTCACTTAGCAGCCAGAAAATTGCATTCATCGAAATTGGTGCTAAAAAACTGCATGTTTTACATCCAAAGTAAAAAGAAATGGTGCCTCTAAAAATTGTAAATAACATGATTTGAACATTGGCAAGAATTCTAAAGAATTATAATTTTTAATTTAAATGTTATAACAAATCTTCAGAAAGGAAGTGACCACATAGAATGAAATTGTTGAACTTTCCTTCTTCATTATTATTTTGTATGTTTGATGTTTTTGATTTCAATTAATAATTATAATTCCTTTGAATAGTTGGTGTTCAGATTATTTGTTATTATTTTTTTTTGCAGATACCTGTGTTTCTTTACTTTGGACACAAAGAAAATACAGTTTTTTTAGCACTAAATTCGAAAACGTAATTTTCTGGCTGTTAAGTGAGCGAAACTCAAGTTTCATAGTACCATACTTAGCATATCCGTTAGTAAGTTAACTTTGAAGTACAGTGAATTCTCTCATAAGCGGACACCGTGGTGTCACGATTTTTGTCCGCTTAATGGAGGTGTCCTCTTAATAGAAATGCTTGAATTTTAATTTTTGTTTGTTTAATCTTTATTTGAATATAGCACGACACAAAATACATACATTTTTAAATACATATAGTTCTACCTTTGCTTTTCATTATGACACTACTGTAAAAAAGTAGCTTTAGTGCATACACTTGCGATCATTGAAAATGAACGGGGTTATGTATTTCAAATTGACTTAACGTTATGTATTTCAAATTGACTTAATCGACGTTTTTGCATTTGCGTGCAACGTTATTTTATTATTACGATGAGTAGAGAGTTAGAACAACACAATTCTACTTTAGAGATGTTACGGTCTTAAACGGTCTTTACGACACCGCACCGGTACATCCAACAACTACACGGCCGGCGCGGTCGATATTAGACAAAATCGGTACGAAAGATTCACCTAGGTCGCTGCCCATGCCGCAACAAGATAATGCCGGCTGAGCATCAGTGGAGCAAGGGAAGGTCCTTCACGAGATCACCTAAGGGCAACGGCCAGAGGGGCGGTAAATAACAATAAAATTAAATTGGACCCCACCCGGTTTGATGGACATACGAAAACATAAGGATAGACCCAGAGAAAAACCGGGAAATCAGGTGGGCCTACCTTCTAACTGACACTTGGCAGTAATCTGGACAGCAGGCCGCTTCAGCAACAATGGACCTACCTTTTTGAAAATCCACTTGGCAACTGGCCAAACTCCTCTTACAACTGTAACACAAAACCACACAGAGCGCATGCACAATAACAAGGAAACCACATTTAAAATGACATGACATGTATTGACACAAAATATTAGAAACTGTATACAAAAAAACACATGTAAATCTAAAGTGTAAATACGGCAGTTCGATGGTTGCGCAACGTCTTAAACTAATATCAGAAAGTGACCTAAAAACTGTACAACAACAATAATTTCGTGAAGCGGTATGAACAATATGTTCTATGCAAATAAGTTATCTTAACTGACAGTAAAAGAACACAACCCTTCGCTAATTCGACGCAACACACCGTATCAATATCAAACTGCACAAACAAATGTTATTAAGTAATACAGACCATACCTGACAGAGCTTGGCTGTGCGGTATTGACGTCCTTTGCCGCTATAGCGACCACCGCCCCAGATACTGCAAATTTGGACGAGACGGGAATCAAAGACTGTGACAATTTGGAGGGAGGCTGTGAGCCGGATGCATGGAGATTTATCTTCACAGCGACATGTAATGCGAAGTGCGAACGGGAGGCAGAACGACACGACAGCTTTGCCGGTACAAAACACTGCTAAATGAGTCCCCCTAACGAGAAGAATCCGTCTAAAAGGCGCTTAATCAAGGTCTGCGACCCCGCGGCAAATTGGAGACTCAAAGGCTTGCGTTCTCGGCATTCCAATGAACACTCACGCCCCTCACACTAAACAATGTCAAGCGTACAGCTGGGGTCAGTTCATATCGGCCAACGATCATATCGGCCAATTTTGAGTGTTCATATCGGCCAACTTGTTCATATCGGCCAACATCAGATTTTGTTCATATTGGCCAACTTGTTCATATCGGCCACTTTTATTTTTGTTCATATCAGCCAACGCGATCATATCGGCCAACGATCACATTGGCCAATTATGGGCGTTCACATCGGCCAACTTGTTCATATTGGCCACTTTTATTTTTGTTCATATCGGCCAATTTGATCATATCGGCCAATTTGATCATATCGGCCAATGCAGGCGGTGACCGTAAGGAATACCGATACTAACCTAAGAGGAACTTCTACCGCTACGCTGGACGCGCAATGTCTTATTATGCCTGTTCAGAACGCCCATCTATTCGATCACATCGGCCAACATTATTTCTTGCTCATAACGGCGATGTTATTTTTTTATTTATATCTACTATCCTGACATACAAGTTCCCTCACAATTCATTTTTAATAAAGTTTAGTGCAACGAAACCGTTTTACGTACGCTTTACTTCCACTGAAATATATAAATGTATTTAACACGTTTTCAGTAAAAACTGTGCATTATCCACAAAACTTATTAAGTTTTTGAATAGAAGGCTGATAAGTGGTTTGCTTTTTTATTTATCTGAAATTATTTACTGAGCAGTCATAAATTGAAAAATCCCGTCAAAGCAAGTGACTCAATATTAGAATTTTGTTTGCGAGTATACCTATATTTTCTTATATAGGAGAGAAAGGTATTATGCATATGAGATAGCAACGAGGCGGTAACTAACTTTAAAAGGCAATGGTAAGTAATTTACTTCAGCAGCATTTATTTAACAAAAGTACAATTATTTATGTAAAATTTAGCACTCCAAATTATTTGTTTTTATTAAATTTTATTACATTTGTGAAAAAAAAAACTCTTCAAAAGTGAGAGATTTTGAAATCATGCCATTGGAAGCCCATCCACAGCTTATCGATCGTGAAATCAAGCGAAGGGGAAAATAAAAATTCTTAGAAAGTCCATCTAGTGGAGGTGCTAGGTATAAAAAAATCTGGTGTGATACACTCACACAACTTCCTTTTACAGTGATCTTATAATTAGTCAAAAATTTCATTTTTAATTTTTAACCATTTGTTAAAAATTTTCAAAAATTACAAATTCTACAAAAACGGTACAAAATCGAGTGTTAGTTGAAGAGACAAATTTTCTCTAGAATTTTAAGGTGAATTCAAAAATGTAATAATATACCGGGTGTTTTATTTAAAATAGGAGTTAATAAAAAAAATAGAAAAAAAACAAAAGAAACCCACTTTAGAAGTATTCAACTGGAAACTCACCTATCTCAAATCAATACACATTAAAAATGTAAGAAAAATGTAAAATTTTAAAAAAATCGTTAGAGCCGTTTTTGAAAAAATCGAAAAAAACTGAAAAATCACAAGAGTAAACACCTACTTCCGGTTATGCGATTTTCTTCAAAAGCTTGCTGTCTCATCTACATAGTACACAAAACTTATATATGAAGTTTCAATGCCATACCTCTTTTCGTTTTTGAGATATTCTGTTCACAGACAGACAGACCAATGAAAAAAAATATGTTTTTTGGGATCAGGGGACTCTAAAACGTGAAGATCTGTTGAAAACTCAATTTCGAATTTTTGGGGTGAATCCAATACTTCCTTTATAGTGGTAAAAGGAAGTAAAAACTGCAGATTGTGATAAGATGATAAGAAGATTCCCTTTGGCAGAAATGTAATTTATGACTATACAATTCATTTAAGAAGGGGAGGCAGCTCGAAAAGTCGTTAGAATTCAAAATGGCGGTTGAAATTCAAAATGGCGTCATACAGTGGAATTGTTCGCAATTTTCTTACTAACCATCGCACAAAAGTGTGTTTGGTGTCAATTTATATGTTTTTTAGGCCAACAAGTTCATTTTTCATGTTAAAAATAGGCATACAGATGTCCTTCCTGTGTACAAAAGGCAGTTGCTAATAAGAAAATCGAACAAACTCTTCTCAGCTATCAGCATAGATCAAGCGCACGATTAAAACAATGCTCTAGTGAATGGAGATGGAGTTGCAGTAGGGTTAACACAGGATCCATCGGCACTAACACGTTGGATGGTAGCTGGACCGGAAATTTGTCACTTGATACAAGAGTTTATGTGTAAAATTCGGACAGCAGAGGTATTGTTGATAAGGATATCAGTGCATTTGTTTATTTAGCTGAATCAACTGGTATTACACAGTTCCACAGTTTCATTGAAGAACGCCTGGTAAAAAATTCCTCAACACTATTTCAGGCTCTGAAAAAGAACAAAATCCCCCTCTTCAGTTCTCCAACAAAAAGCATAAGCAAGAAAAATGAAACTTTGAAGATTTTAGAAACAGACATCCAGCTGTTTTCCAGGTTCCTAATAGTTACACATAATTGTCAGCTAGATATGCAGGACTTTTTCAAACTCGAAAATCAGCGATTTCCTCCCAGTAATGGAGAATTTCGACCCAGTCATAAAAGTGATCTACCACATATTTTAGAGGAAATTGTTGAAAAAAGTGACATTGTTTTTCTAGGAACCTGTGATGCTGTAATTTATGATGGTGCAGTTCTTGCCAACATTTTAAAGCCTCATCGGTCTTCAAAGACGTTAATTTTAAATATAAGAGTCAATTTTTATAAAATCTTGTATTAGTAGGTATTAATAAAAACAGATCTTTGGTATTCATTCTTCTGTAATTTTACTCTATAAATATGACTTTACGACTTTACAAAAAGTCTCCTATATTAGTTTTTCATATTTCTGATATTACAAATGAAATTGTTGGCCTAAAAAACATATAAATTGATACCAAACACTAGATTGTACAATGGATAGTAAGAAAATTGCAAACAATTCCATAGTATGACGCCATTTTGAATTACCGCCGCCATCTTGAATTCTAACGACTTTTCGAGGTGCCTCCCATTCTTGAATAAATTGTATAGTCATAAACTACATTTCTACCAAAGGAAATCTTCTTATCACAATTTGCAGTTTTTTAATTGAATGAGCCATGTAGCACTTCCACTACATCCAAAGCTTATCGATCTCGAAATTCTGCCAAGAGAAAGTAAATCCTTGGGAAGTCTATCCAGAATTGATCGATCTCGACAGCTTGCCAAGGGAAATGACTGCAACTCTTTAAAAATCCCAGTATGTCACTTCCAACTCCCCAGCCCCCTCGCCCCGCGAAAAAATTGACGTCAATCTGGTCGCGTCTTCTGTACTTATCTCCATCATTTATATTTTGTAAATTCTACAGATAAAATACATACAAACAAGGAATTCAATTGCTTGAAGTATTTCGGTGTTAAATATGGTAAATATATGTGTAGGTTCCGTCGGTTTTTTCGCCGGCTTTTTTACCTCGGCTTTTTTTCCATGTCTTTTTATTCCGCCACGTAGGGCGCAAAGAGGATAGTTCCCCTAGTTTCCGCTGAACATGCAATTTATAACGTGCCCCATACCACACATATGAAAACATGTAATTCCCCTAATTCCCTTGCATTTAAGCACATAATAATTAGTAGCATGTCCACTTAAAAGGGGGAAATATTTAAAAATTTCCAGAATTTTTCTGTTCGCTTCCTGTTAACAGAGAGTCCGCTTAATGGAGATGCCCTTGCATTTAAACTACATTGGTTCCCTGCGGTGCCAAGAAAAATGTCTGCTTAGTAGAGAGGTCTGCTTAATGGAGTGTTTGTTATGAGAGATTTAACTGTATCTCATTTTACATAATAAACAGAGTGGTAAGAAAAAACTAAGAAAATTCGAGTGAAGATTTCTCTTTTAATTTTAAGCAACTTTTCCAAATAACAATTGTGTAGTTTGAAAAATAAGGGTACTTTATTATTGATCCAGTTTCATATTTTTGAACCTCCCCCGTATATGAAAGCAGATATTTAAATTTTGGCAAGTGCATTTTTAGTTTGAAAGGATGCAGGAACTTTTGTAAAAGGAAGTAAAAATGCAAGATAAAGATGTAATCCTCTAGTTTAGGATATCATAATTTAACCCCTGTACGGGCTTTCAATCTCTTTTACACAGACAACGTTGCATTGATATCTAGAACTAAAAACAAACTACACCTGGAAAACCTGCCTCGAAGAAAGTTGAATGAAGATAAATGGAAAGCAAAGCAATATTCTACCATATATAAGAACGAGGAAAGGGGAAAGAATATAAATATAGTAATAAATTCTATAATGCACTTTACCTATGAAATGTATTATTTTTATTTAGAAATATGTTTTTTGTTTTTCCAAAGAATATTACTTGTTATTCACTACACTTTAATTCTGAAAACAACCTATTTTAAAAAAAAATCAGACTGCTCGTTTTTTTTTGCAAAAAAAAACAGGTTTAAAAAAAAACGAACCGTTTTTTATGGTTGCATCACTATATGGGTTACTAAAGGACATTCTGTAGTTGGTTAAAATTAAAAGCAGGTGTGGTAATTTTTAATTATGTGATCAGGGATAGGACTGTGAATGGTCTCTGCATCACAATCAAAATCAGCAACTAAAATAAATTAAACATTTAAATAAAAAAAGATGTAGAAGTTAATTACAATATAATTGCTAATTTTCACTAGTGATGGGCCTATCCGGAATGAATAATCGGAAAGTTTCCGATTGTTCAAAAAATCGGAAGGTTCCGATTATATCAGAACGTTTCGGAACTTTTCGGAATTCGATTATTTTACTGTTCGGTGCACAAAATTCGGAACTTACGGAATTCGATTATTTTACTATTCGGAACACAAAATGAGAAAACGAAATGCCAATTTGAACTGAACAGAATACGGAATGTTGTGTTGACTCACTTGACTGCTATATGCTGGTGAATGGCACTAATGGCAGTGGTATTTCATAGATTAATTATTAGATAGTACAACTTACAGACTTCAAATTCATGTATTGTTTTATACTATCTATTATGTACTTTATGTGCCATTAAACTTTAAAATATCACTACCATTTTCCGAAAGTCTATTAAGGTAACTTCTGTAATAATTTGAAAAAATATTTTATTTCCTCGTATATGCCACTGTGCGACTCAAACTCATAAATTATTTTACTGGCGGTCCTGCAAACCCAAACAATAGATGCCAACGCAGATAAAGGCCTACGGCGCGACGCAAATTTGCATGCACTTCATCTTCCTTCCGCTTGTTGTTGTTTCGCTCGTTTTCTCTTGCTTGCATTTACGGAATGTAAAATAATCGGATGATATTCCGATTTTATAAACATTCCGAAATGGAACATTCCGATTATTGAAATCATCCGATTATGCCCATCACTAATTTTCACTACTTAGTCGTACATTTATGATTTAAAACAACAACACAGGTTGATTAGTTTAAGTAGGCACAGCTTTTCTGTGCAAACGTTTATTGATTTCCAAAATATACTTCTCTTCAAAATGTATTGAACATATTCTGTAAGATTGATAAACTTGGAAAGGTAAAAGATCTTTTACAATGAAATTTCCGGCATTAAAAACCTACATCGAATATCTTAATGTATCAAGAGGAAACCTGTGGCATGCTTCTTTTACATTTTCGCAACCAGAAACATAACATTTTTTGTAGGACATATTTTTCAACTAATTGACGAATTAACACAAAACTTTTTAATTTGATGTGTACATCTGTTTATACGTCACTGGCGTTTTTTTTTTAAATTTTGAATAACTAATGGGCAATGGATGACCTGTGGCTCCAGCTCTGGTTTGGTCCAGAACTAATGCATTGTAAATCGTCCCCTGCGTTGATTAATAAAAACTTTGTCTTTATGAAGCCTGCCAGCTATCCGAATGTCGGTAATACGTAAATTGGCGCTGGTTGACACCATTTGACAGATCACATATTTTCGCTTGACATGATAACTATCCAGCCACAAAAATTTACCATATTTGATGAAAATAAATGATAGAAGACATGTTTTCTATCCTTATTTCCACATGAAGGAATGCAACGAGACATTTTCAATCATGTTTTAACCAAACACAAGCTTTCAATTTTGAAAGGTCAAACTGTGTGAACTAATGCCAATGGGCAAAATATGCACTATTGAAATAAATGTCAAAATAGCCTAACTGGCAGGCTTTGTATCACGGCCTCCTGGATTAGTGCGAGACTGACGTCTCTAAGCGGCCCGCCGCATTTTTAGTTCAAGGCGTTTTTTATAGCTTGTAGAGGCGCTACAGTACGTTGCGCTTGTGCCCTTGGTTGCATACGTCCACGGCCTCCTGGATTAATATTAATCTAGAAAGTCGTGCCTACGTTACAGATAATTTATCAAAAACCCAACAGATGGCGCCAAAGTACGTTGGCCTCAGAATCACAAAAATTATGCAAATATGGCGGGCCGCGTAGAGACGTCAGTCTCGCACTAATCCAGGAGGCCGTGCTTTGTATACGTACTAACCCATCAACGCAGGCAACATTTTAAATAGTTGGCCTACCTGACTGAGATATCTTTATAAGAGTATTATATTATTTTGCCTTTGTTTCCTTTGTCTGTCAACGTCAATTCTTCTACTGTTTAATTATTTTACTCTACTGGACTGTTTTATTACAGCAATAAACCAAATCCAGCGGCGCTCAATAACAACAAGGGGGTTGTAAATGGCAGCAGTAACGGCAGCGCGGAGCCGGTAGTCTCGCTTGGAGGCAAAGCTTGTGAATCATGTAGTGGTAAGTTACTTTAATCCAAAAGAGATTTGTGTTGGTCTGACTCTCTGTTATGATTAACTGTATGTTGTTTCAATTGTAAAACTCGAGGTGGACCATAATTTTAAATGCTAGTGGGCAACCTAAAAGTTGCAATTACGCCCTGAAAGTATGAGAGAGTAACACAGTGTCCTGCAATAGGATCATTGTTAAGTTAAAACGCCCACAAATGCTTGTTTAGGGTGGGAGGGAATTAATTTTGTTTTGACCTATAAACAATATCATGATATAGAAACGAAAAGTAATTGCTGTTAATGGAAGGTAATATTTTGGCAGGATTACAGTTTGCAATAGAATTTCTGGGGGTGGTAATAATTAGTGTGATTGGTTACTTTTCTTAATATATATTTTTAAGGTCTAATATTCGTGGCTCTACACTGAATTTTTTGAACCTGTAATCAATTTTGTGTGGAAAAGTTGTTTTTTTTTAAACAGAATATTGTTATTGTACACTTATTTACACTTTTTTACTCTTATTGTTTTTTTAGTAGTAGTGTGTGTGTCTATGAATGATCAAACTTGGAAATCTTTAAGTCGTAGTGAGAATCAGCGTAAGACTTGTGTCTAGAGTTGAAATTAGGGATGTCGTACCCGGTCTAAAATCAAACCCGGGTACCCGAAAACAGTACTTGGGTATCCGAAATATATAACAAAAATGTGAGCGTACATTTGAATATCTGAGGTAACTACAATATCCTCTTTACGCCGCGAGTTTTAAACTGAACTAAATTGGAATAGTACCTACTCACCAATTCAAACTGCAAGCCGTCTGATATTCGTAAATATTTTCACACTTCCAAGTGCTATGAAATTCAAGAACGTGACTTTTTATCTGAAATTGGTAGCAGCATCAACATCACACAGACGATGTTGATGTTACTTCATCCCATACTGACTCGATTTAAAGATTGACGGGTTGAATATTTCCGTGAAGCAGATTTATTGCTTTACCTATATGAAACAAGAAATAACATTGTGTGGTATGGGATGGGGTGATTCTTCTTATCACTGCATGTTGGTTTTTCCAGAGCTTATTCCTATTGTTTTTAAGTCTTTATCATCTTCTCCCAAAAAGGCTGACTTTCTGGAAATTACATAATTTACTAGTCGGATACCCGGGTCCTGACTATTACCCAGGTCTACCCGGGTACTCGCCGACATCTCTAGTTGCAATATAAGTTTTCTTTCATAAATGCTAGCTAAACTTGCAACTTCCAACAAAATATCATTTTTGGTAAGAAACTAATCGGTCAATCTAGGAAACCTATAAAAGGGCCACGGATAAGAAAGCTTAAAAAAATATTAAGACATCAACAGTAATCAACACCACGGTTACCACTCTCAAGGACTTTCCTGCAAACTCCAACTTTACTAAAATGTTGGATTTTGTTAGTAGTAATTTATACATGCAGATAATTTTTTTAAGCTAAAATATTATCACCGACCCCTTGAAGAAGTAATACAGGCAACCCTCATATAGCTAGGTATTGCAGTGTTTTGTGAAATTGTGTTACTCGACACTACTTAACTAGTAAAAAAACAAGATTAGGTTAAAGAAACTAACCGAATTACACTATTTTACTTTTATAACTAAATTAGTAGTAGTAGTAGTAGTAGTAGTAGTAAGTACAAATAATTGGTCTAATGTATAATACGTTATACAATTGTTTCCCGTAAACTTGATAATAAATAAATAAATAAATAATGGAAACCAATTTTCCTTCGTCAACTCTTACGCACCATTAAACTAGAGTATTTTTTGTTGCACAGAGATTTCCCCAAGTCTAATTGTGTTATAGAAATGTTTGTAAATGTATGTTAATCAGAATTTTTTACTTGAATAATCTGCACAACACTCCGTATTGAAATTTTAATAGTAGAAAATAAAAAAATATGCTTCTTAACATAGAATTTCGGCTTACACCGCGTAGTATTTGCGGATGAACACCCAGCACTCTCTGGCTTATTGTGTCTTGCACCTTGTGAGCTCGAGCAAAAACCCGCGCGATGGCCATGCTCGTGTTGTTTGAGTACCTTGAGAACAAGGATACTTAGGCAGATTTGGCCTTGTTACCGTTTGTGCATCTATATTCACTAATGTTTTGCAAGACCTTGAAGCTTTGCATCATAATGATGCAGTATTACGTAGTTTAAGCCAAAATTTTATGTCAAGAAGAATAATTCGAGTAACCGCGAAAGCCCACCAATATACAGTCAGACCTCGCCGTTCGCGGGGGTTATGTTTCAGAAGAATGCCGCGAAGCGCAAATCGCGATGTGCAAGTAAACACATAAATGATAAAAACGGGGTTAGGTTCCATTAACTAGATTTATTTATACTATGCAAATGCAACATCAAAAAACCAAAACTTTTCTGCGTTTTTTATCTGGCAAATCTGAAGCAGAAACTTTACGCTTTGACGACATGGTTTTCCGTGTTTTAAAAATTAAACTCAATTGAATTATCGGCAGAAACGCTCGAGACGACAGTAAAGTTTGAACTAAAATTTGATACGTAACATAAGTCTGCCACTTGAATCTAGAGCTCGAATGTCCATTTGTTTATTCAAGTTATAATTTTACAATTATGTCAGGTCAGATTTGGTAATAAGAGATTCAATGGAATGGGCTCGATAAGTGTGTTTACAAGTTCGTGATAAATAATGTTATTTAGATCTTCATGACATAAACCGCATACGTCTGCTGTATTTACCTACCGGCCGGTCTTATGAAGGTCACTAACCTGACGTTAACTTTAAATTGCTGCTAAAATAAATAAAAGCTCATGAAAACGTTGGCGCTTATGACATATTATTCATTAGTAAACAAATTTTTATGCCTTTTGTTTATTTTAACAGCGAATTAAAGTTAACGTCCGATTAGTGGCCTTCATAAGACCGGCCGTTAGTGTGTGAAAGTTGAAACAGTTAACGTTGGCAATTCCATCCGCGAAAGACAAAGAAAGGGGAGCACAAAGATGCCTCGTGTAAAATCAAATCAGCGAACCGCAAAGCCGCAAACGGCGAGGTCTGACTGTATATTAATGAAAAATAGTTGTACTTTTACTTTTTTTATGTCTACACCTTCGTGATTTTTCCATACCGAATTTCTTATTGTCTGTAACTTGATTTAATTCTCTTTATTATTCACTTGAGAAAAATTTTGAAGAGATGTGTTTTCGATAATAATTTCATGCTTAATAAAATAGCTTTATTGGATTTCTTAGATATAGTACTCAACTTTCACAGCTGATTTGTTGAGGAGCATATCTTCGGCCACTTCGTCGTGTTTAGTTTCTTTCCAAGGCTATTGAAAATGACAACTTAGCGGTCGAAATACGTATTTAGTGATTGTTAAATATTGGTGTGTTGAAGGGTTTTTAATGATTTGTGATACTATACAGATTGTCTGTAGGTACTAGGTACACATGGTGACAAGATACAGAGACGGTCAGACAAACAAACCGTCTGTATATCTAGTTACCGTGTGCACCTAGTACCTACAGACAATCTGTATAACAGTAATGAGATGGCATGAATAAGAAAACAAAATGCTTGAGTAAGAAAGCTATTGCCCTACACAAATAGTATAGTATGGGACAAGTGGTTGAAATTTTATCAGCCACGAGTTTCATATACTGTTTTTTCTACGAATTTTTAAAATAAACGTTAATATCATTTTTTAATTATTTTTGATATACATTAAACATAAAGTGACATTTCTCTTGTCATCAATTGAATGTCAAACAGTTTGAAATCCCAGTAGTTGGAACATTTTAATCTCTAGTGGTTGAAATGCGATTTCAACTACCAGAATTAATATCAAAATGACTGATTTCAATGTCATGAGTAGAAAAAATTAATTTAGCAGACATATTTAGCTGACATATCACAATTAAACGTCAAGCCTACTCAAATATTGGTTTCTATGTTAATCTCGTTTTTACTCAAGGATTACATTCTAAAATGTGAGCAAATTAAAAGGAAATCAAGCTTGGCTTAGAAAAAATAAATTCATGTGCGCTATTACTTCTCATGTTTTAAATTTAAATATGATAGTTCTAATTGTAGAAGTGTCAAGTTGTTTAAATGATCAAATTTTAAATTCCACATATTTAACCAAGAACAAAAAGTTTTTATAATCGGAATGATTGATGTAGCAGATGCAAAACTGTTGACCGATTTCGGATATTAAGCCTTCATTTACATATACAAAAGTAGGCTGGTAAGTAAGTCATAACTGTATCTGTACGGTAATATTCCTTTACTGCACATGGCAACCATTACCTTAGTACAACTGATAAACTATTGAATACACCAGGATATTATGAATCATAACAGCCTTGGAGGTCTTAAAATCTTCGCTCTACAAGCTCGGATTTCAAAACAATATCTGCTGCAGTTATGATACTCATAACAGTCCTAGATATGTTAATAGCTATTAAGTGTTGGCTTTTATCTTACTTTTCAATAAAATTTTGACATGAGAGTCAGTGACAGTTTATACAATGGTTTAGGTTACATATGTGTATTTCATTCTAGAACTTTAACATAATGTGAATTAATAATCGACATGTTTCAATTTTCAAAGGCAGGTTTGATTCTGTTTTCGTTTCATTGCATGTTATGTTTATCTCACTACATACTGCCTCTTTTTTATGATAACTCTTCCAAAGGCTTGTTTATATACTATCCGAACACGACGTCTATAAATGTTGGTGTCCGCCAACGTGTTAAGATAGAGCACAAAAGTATTAAGAAAAGTTGTTACAAATCACTCAAAATCCACATACCTAATTTTGTTGAAAATTTTTCATTTCTAAATTTTCAATAGATAGATAGATAGATAGATACTTTATTAGTGCCATATATACAGAGTACTTACACAAGTCAAACTGGTTTGCAACCTAAATAATTTCATGCTAAATATTAAAAATAATAGAAGATACAAGATTATTTCAGATATTATTTCTAGATATTATGAATTTTAGATGTACGATTTATCACATTCTATAAATTCTCTATAGTCATAGAAAGCTTTGCTGATACAAAATAACTTAATTCTAGTTTAAATTCTTTTAAGTTTAAATTTTTAATAGTGCTTGGGAGGCTATTAAAAAATTTTATGCTGAAAAAATCAGTCCCATTTTGACATCTTTTTAATCTGCAATAGTTGTTTACTAGGTTTTCTTTCCTTCTTGTGGGGTATTCATGCAGTTCGCTATAAGTTTGGTAGTTTTTTTGGTTGGTTTTAACGTAAATTAGGGTTTCCAAAATATATATTGAGGGAAAAGTTAGAATTCGCAAATATTTAAAAGCATCCCTGCAATCATCTCTGTAACCTAAGCTCATTATTATTCTTATAGCCTTCCTTTGGAGTGTAAAGATTTTTGATGCCTGTGCTGCATGTCCCCAGCCAAAATTCCATAAGACATGACCGATTGACCAAGAGAATAGTATGCAAGTTTAAGGATTTCAACGGAGACACAGTTTTTAAGATTTCGTAGGATAAATATGAAACTACTCATTTTATTACACACATAATCAACATGCTTATGCCATCTCAATCCCGGGTCAAGCACTACACCCAAGAATTTAATTTCATCCTGTTCGTTGTTAATGCTATAAGTGTGTTTTAATGTAAATATCATATTGTATGTTTTACTCATATTTAAACAAAGTTTGTTTCTGTTTAACCATTTTTTAGTTTCTCTTAGAGCATTTTCTGAGTTTGCTAGAGCTACTTCTAATAAATTATCTCTAACTGATATAGTAGTGTCATCTGCAAAAAGTGTATATTTGACATTTTCTTTATTGATGGGTAGATCATTAATATAAATTAAGAATAATAATGGCCCAAGAACAGACCCCTGTGGGATGCCTACTGTTAATTCTTTTTTTGATGACAGTAGGTCCTCTACTTTTACTTGTTGATATCTGTTTGATAAGTATGAATTTATTAGTTTGATGCTATCGCTATCAAAGTTGTACCACTCTAATTTTTTGACAAGTTTTTGATGAGAGACGCAATCAAAAGCTTTTGTGAGATCGCAGAACGTTACTGAATCATATTCATTATTTTGAAATGCATCTGAAATGTCATTAATAAGATTCATTATTCCCTGGACTTGGTTTTTATTTTTTCGGAATCCGAACTGACAATCTGTGAATATTTTGTTTATTTCAAAGAATGTTGAGATTCTGTTAGCCATAGCAGTTTCAAAAATTTTTGATATGATAGGCAAAAGAGATATAGGCCTATAATTACCGGTTTCCCTCTTATTCCCTTTTTTATAAATGGATATGACAATTGAGACTTTTAAAGCCAAAGGAAAGTATTTTATTTTAGACACTGATTTATTAGTTTTGTTATTGGCATTATGATAAAATTTGTTATGCATTTTAGCAGAATTACGTTAAAACCATAAACGTCCCTACTATTTTTACTTTTTAAGCTGTCGATGATATCACGAATCTCAATATATGTCACTTCTTCAAAGATGAATTTATATGTTAAGGCTTGGGACTCAATATGTAAATCGTTCCCAGTTTCTGTCTGGTGATTTTTCAACAATCTTTCAGTTATGTTTACAAAGTGTTCATTAAATTCGTCAGGTAGGATGTCATTTTTACTTACCTTGTGAACAGGTACATTTCTCTGCTCATTTATGATTTGCCATATAGATTTTTATGTGGTCAGTAGATGATAATTTGTTATTGCAATAATAGAAACAGAAAGTGCCATGAAACAAGAAAACAATTCGCAAATTCTTTGGAGAGCAGAAATGTTAGTTCAGTAAACAGTTGCAACTATTGATCTTTGCTGAGCAATGGCCAATAGACATTTAAGTATTGCTGCAAAAGTAGAACTGCTCATGATGCGGATCTGCGTTATTGCGAATGTTTATGATATGCGCACCACGCGGATATGCATCGTAAGCACATCGTAAACATTCCCTATAACGCCGATCCGCCTCATGAGCAGTTAACGTATTAATAGAGTGGGCTCTGAGATCGCCTCACATTATATCACTCGACTTTTTTCTTTGGGGAACTATTAAAAATGTTGTGCATGCATCTAGACCTCATAACATATGAACTGGGTCGGAAAATCCGACAAATCTGCCGATAAATTTCTCCAGAAATGTAACGAGTTGTACTGAATCACAAAAAACGATTTGAAAAATGTATCTAAAATATTGTTCGTTAAATTGATGTTAAATTTTATTGTTCTTTAATGTTGAATAAAATTTACGAATTATTTTCTTGTTTTATGGCACTTCTATTATTGCAATAACAAATCATTATCTACTGATGGCATAAAAATGTTGAAGAAGTTCAAAATGAACATATTTCAGCTAAATTTGGTATTTGTGGTTTTTGAATGATTTGTAACAACTTTTCTTAGTACTTTTTTGCTCTATATTAATTGCCACTATGGCTACTTGAAACCCTACTTGTTATTTTAATCATAGTTGGCTTGATTTAATTTTATAAAAACTATTCATACACAACTGATAAGTTTTTTTATTGCTTGCTTTCAAAATAAAATAAATATTATACAACAAGTGAATTAAACATACATTTATTCACGAAAAGATGTTGACCTCACGAGCACATGTTGAGTGAAAAAATGTTTAATTCACGAGGTGTATATGTTTTCATTCAATTTTGGCAAAATTTTGAAGAGAAAATTTTAAAATATTCAAATCAGGATATAAATTTGCTCATTCATCGTCAATTTGATATAAATTTTAGTCATTTATTTTACACACTACAAAGAGAAAGAGTAATTGAATGTAAATATTTGTTGAAATAATAAAAATATGTTGTTCTTCATTGAAACTTTTTTAATTCACTAGTGAACACTTTTATTTCTCTTGTGAATAATAGACTGTTTATGAGGTTGTCATGGAGTTAATAATATCGCTAAACTGTCAAAATTGAATAATAGCTATTTAAGTAACAAGGAATGTAAGGACCTATTAACATTTGAGGTAGGCAAGTACAAGCCAAGGCGAAGCTGCGGCTTGTTGCCTGCCGAAATTGTTAATAGGCGATACATTCCGAGTTATCTTATTATATTTTTCCCGCTGCTTGTCGAAATATTCCTAGATTTTTACAAAAAATCGTTTGGTTTGTGTGTCACCTGTCACCAGGATTAATTTTCGTGAGTCGTGTTACCTGTGTGTCACCTGACACATAAACACTTGCAATTATAAACAAAACGTCTAAGTATGCATTTTGCGTTGCTAATTATATTATCCTAGGAACTTAATAATAATATTAAGTTCCATTGTCAAGGGAAAGCAGCAAACAAATATAATCGCCGACTTACATGCTTTGTTACTAAGGCTTGTATCACTGACTTACATGATGGACAGCGGGAAATAGCTATTTAAGTCACAAGGAATGTAAGGACCTATTAAAATTTGAGGTAGGCAAGTACAAGGCAAGACGAAGTCGCGGCTTGTTGCCTGCCGAAAATGTTAATAGGTGTTACATTCATTCCGAGTTATCTTATTATAGTTTTCCCGCTGCTTATCGAAATTTTCCTAGATTTTTGAAATAATCGTTTGGTTTGTCACCTCTCACCAGGATTAATTTTCGTGAGTCGTGTTACCTATGAGTGTCACATGTCACATAAACACTTGCAATTTTAAATAAAACGTCTGCATCTTGCTTTGCTAATTTTATTATCCTAGGAACTTAATAATAGTATTAAGTTCCGTTGTCAAGAAAAAAGCAGCAAACAAATATAATCATCGACTTACACGTTTTGTTACTAAGGCTGTATCACTGACTTACATGATCAGCAGCGGGAAAAAGTTATTTAGTGTCCTCGTGAAAAGTGGAACACAGTATATGCAATATTAAGAAATTTATTATTGGTAATTTGGTTCAATCGTACATTTACATAATGTAAACATCAATAATTATGTGCTTAAAAAATAAGTAACAATGTGTAGTAACCCGTAACTGTAATAAATTTTACATCATGAAAACCAAATTTTTATTTTGTTATTTCCACGTATTACATCAGACATGTTAACTGGAGCACTTTTTTTGCAGTTACCGTATCGAGTCAGTGGTATGCTTGGGGTCCGTCACATATGCAGTGCCGCCTGTGCCAGACGTGCTGGAACTACTGGAAAAGGTACGGTGGTCTCAAGGTGCCCACTCGCTTCGGGGAGGGGGACTTTGAATCCATTGGCAAGAAGAAGTCCGGTAGCGACGTCGACGACGACAAAATGTCATCGTTGATGTCGCACCGACCACATCGCTGCAACATTGGAGGATGTGGTAAAGAATTCAAGCTTAAAGCACACTTAGGACGTCATTATGCCACTGCTCATGGTATTGTAGTGCGTTCTGGATCTCCTAGACCCATAATGAAAACTCGCACGGCATTTTACCTGTGCACCACGCCGCTTACGAAAATCTCAAGGCGGCTGTGTAGGCACATAATGAAACCGCGGCACGCAGCCCGGGCCCCGTTCTTCCCCATCAACATACAGGCCGTCAAGCAGGAATGTAGTGCACAAATGGCGGGCAAATCGCTCGTTGAACTTAGACAATTATTAGTTTACCGGCGGAAGGACAGGGCAGCGTCACTAGTATAGCGACGAGGTTAGGTAATCCCGGCAGCGTCGTGCCTCAGTGGCTCATTCTGACGGACAAGGAGAACCTGCCCAAACCGGAAAAGGTGGCGTTCCCCAAACCCCCGAAAGCCCCGGATGGTAGCCTGATGTACGAGCGAGTTCCTAACAAACCCGAAGCCGATAAGGTCCCTCTCAACAACATGTCACCTTCTCTCAAGCGACGGGCGTATGACGAGATGAATGGAATCGATGGTAAGTTATGTTTAATTTATGAGTTTATTTGATTGGTGCTATTTATCTAATGGCTTTCTTGTGTCTGCTGGCTTTTATTCTGATTTGGATTGGGATGATGGTAAGTTATCATACTGAACTGGCATTAGAGTCTAACTGCGCTGTGGGCCAAATAAAAAATTAAGTTGGAACTGTTTGTCTTTCTCTATCAATATTATTATTACTTGATGGATATCAACAATGTTCGGTTATGTTATACATAATTGGTCTCTTGAAAGCTGTCATATTTCATCAGTTAATACACTTAGGGCCGGTTGCAGAAAGCAATGTTAAGTCTCGTGTTAGCTAACATCGCGTCAAAGTGAACAAAATCGCATCAAATTTTGTTTACTAATGTATTAGTTGCCATAAACATTTGAGATTTGATTCGTTTTTGTTCACTTTGACGCGATGTTAGCTAACACGAGACTTAACATTGCTTTCTGCAACCGGCCCTTAATACAGTGTTTTCTGACACACTGCCTTTAAAATTTGCAAAAATTAACTGATAGTAAAAAATTTAAATGAGTGTAGAATGATTAAAATTCAATCAAATAAAGGTTTTTTAACTTTCAACAAATGGTCATGATTATGAGAAACAAATTGTCGAAAATGTATTCAAATAGTTGTTGCAAATGCAGAAAACCTTAGCTGTGTTATTAAATGCAAAACAAACAATACCTTAAAATAGGGTGAAATTTGTACAGTGTTCAGACATTTTGACCTACAGAGTTCATACAGTTTTTCTTTAATTCTATAACGAATTGCCGTTAGTGTAATTCGACATTCATATTTTCCAACCATCCATAAAAATATTATATATATTTTTTTTTTGAGGTTCGCGACTCATGTCGGTACAGTACGGGACGAACTTGTACACCTAATTAAATTGCCAGAAAACTCAAACAGAATCATTCTATGCTTCAGATGGGACATGAATTGTTTTTAAAAAGTTTCACTTCAATCTGATATTTAAAAAAACTTAAAATAATATTGAAATGGCATTATTTCAAAAAATAGAACAACATATTTGTCATTTTACATTGTAAAGTTTTCATAAAATTTCAAAAATGCATTTCTTTCAAAAAAAAAAACAAGAAGTTCTCACAAATTCAAGTTTGAAACTCAAATATAAAAAATACATTTCACTCAGTAAATAAACATCAACTTTCTTAAACAACAAAACTAAACATTCTTTTAACCTAAATTAAACATAGATTGTTTAAAAACAAAAATTGAGAAATTCTTCATAAAACCAAAATGCAGTGTTTAATCTCGCCTAGGGTTGCCATACGTCCCGATTTTTTCGGGATTGTACCGATTTGGAGCTAGTTGTCCCGCAACAAAATGCTGTTCCAAAATGTCTCGATTTTCCAAGAAAATATTACACTTTACCGATTTAGAGCTATTTCTGCAAATTCTGGTTCAATACCTCAAATATAATGTACAAGTTGTTTAGCAACTAACAGCTATTCACTATTCTGGAATCTGGGTTCCAAAGGCTTTTTTTAAATAGACGATTAATTATGGGTTTATGCAAGTAACACCTTGATCTACATTTAATGTAAGCAAAAGTTCCATGAAATATGATTTGATACTACAAGAATCCAAATGAAAGTAGTGCTGCTGTTGCAGAAACAAACGCAAATGTGAACTGATGGTAGAGGCAGTGCTTAATATATTAATAACCACATATTGTGAAATTTACGTTTCTATTAAAGCTTCGTATTAGTGGTCCTGTTAATAGTTATTTAACAAACAAGGGTGTGAATGAGAGAGATTAATAATCGAGACATTTTAAAGTGTGAGTGCTAGCAAACTCGTTAATTGTCGAGATTATTAATCACCCCTTAACACACGAGTTAGATACAATCTTATTAAATTGGAGAAAATCAAAAATTATTGCATGACAAAAATTTGACATTTAAAGTTTTGACGTATCTCGATTAATAGAAAACTATACATTAATAGGATTCATTAATAAACAATTTTAGAAAATAAAAAATTATTTAGCAATGGGGGACATTAATAAATGATTTTCTTTTATACATTAATAAAACGCATAAATAAACGATGAACAGAAATAGTTATTTATGCAACAAATGCATAAAGTAGTACTTTTTTCATGAATGGAAAGTTTAACGTGCGAGGCGTAGGCGAGTGTGGCAATCCCATGAGTGAAAAAAAACACTATGCATGAGTTTCATACAATATTTTTTCTATGACTGTCAGCGACTGTTGGCAATTAGAAAAAGAATCAATATAAATTGATATATATTTACATTTTATTTTATAACAATGAAATTAAGAAACAACAAAATAATAATTTTGGAAGTGCAGTTGTTGGGATTAATAATATTAAATTTTGATCCAAACAAGTTATTTTTTGACTCATTTAGATGTACTGATTCATGTGCACTATTGTTCACGTTTGCAATGATTAAGTTGTTTTCACACTCATTTATATTTGAGGTCAATGGTTGGTTGAAAATATCGGTATTAGTTCCATATCCATATAGAATCTTTGTTGCACAATCCCTTCGGCAACAGTAGTGGACTTCCATCCACCATGTTGTTTTAATTTCAGTATATCCCCGCCCGGAATCAACCAGAAGCAAAGCCGAAGTGCTTCTAAAGGTGTGACCTGTATATGCATTTGGTTGTGGTAAATTAAGATATTTGGCAATTATTGAAGGAATTTTTGAAAATGTGTTTATGCCTAGTACTTGTTTAGTACATTTTCCGTTACTATATGATAGAAAGAAATGTTGATTATCTGCATTTTTTGGTTTAGCATATTTTCTATAAATATTTAACAAATGCAAGTTAGCAATTCCTGTATCTCCAATGACAGTGAAGCGTCGTTGTGTATGCATCTTTGAATCTGGAGTTCTTACTAGTAGAACTTCCCCCTTGTCTTCAATGTTATCAACGAGTGTTTTATATAACTCGTCTCTTCGATAGGCCCCAGCAATTCCTAATATTAATTTAACCTAAAAATGTACAACCCATTAAATATCGCAAAATGAAATAACTACAATTTTACCTTAAACATTAGGGAGACACTGGTCATCCGGTGCTTCCAGACTTATTTATTTCTTCCCTTATAAATACTTGAGATTTTTTGGTTTGTATCTCACTGACTTCCGCTTTAGGTAGGCTATTATTAGCTTTGAAAACTTGCTTATATCCACATTATTATCCTTTATCTAATAGACTTGTCTGTCCGGGACGCTATTTTGTCTGTCCGGGACGCTGTTTTGTCTGTCCGGACGCTGTTTCAGCAGCCAAACCGTAAGAGATAGAGAAAAAAGTTATGAAAGTTATATGTTTGGAATGGTCATGTCAGGTCAGGAACCGAATTTCAGTCACGTGACACTTCCGGTTTTCGAGAAATCACGTGATTTCCGTCCCTCCGGGACGCTGGTCCGTCCGGGACGCTGTTTCAGCAGCCAAACCGTAAGAGATAGAGAAAAAAGTTATGAAAGTTATATGTTTGGAATGGTCATGTCAGGTCAGGAACCGAATTTCAGTCACGTGACACTTCCGGTTTTCGAGAAATCATGTGATTTCTCGAAAACTGGAAGTGTCAGTACGCTGTTTCAGCAGCCAAACGGAGCTGCGACCCTCTGCGCCTTAAAACCTCGATCGGTTAGGCAACCACTTTAACAGCTTCCAGAATGTTCCGATGCGGCGTACCACTTTGACACCTTCCAGGTCTGGGTACAGTTTTTATTTAATACGCGTTCTATTTGAAAAACGGTCTTTTTTGTTTTTTTAAATGAGACATTTGTCTCACTGGGTTGCTAGTTAATCATTAATGTTGCTTTAAACTTTGAATAAGTGGACCATAATGTTGAAGATTTCAAATTTTTCGATTTTTCCTCAAAATATGCTAATAATACCCTTTCCGTAAAACTGTGAACTGAATTTTGAGTGCGCCATTCCATAAACGAGTTGTACTCTTTTTGATAAATTTCCTTTGATTTCTCAGGCAACAAGTTCTGCGATGCTACGTTTGCTTTTTCGATAATTTATCTTCAGGTGTGCGTATTTTGTTTTCAGAATCTTCGTCAATTTCCATATTTAAATAAATTTCAGAGTTAATTTACAAACCTTGTGTACAAACGTACTTAAACGTTAAAACACAAATCTAATTAAATTTTACGTTTCTAAAACGAAGATCGCGAGACAACTTCAATTCTTTTCAGTGCACTCTTATGATTTGGTGCATGTAGATCCATACCGCCAGAGTGAAATAATCACCCGCTACAACACTTTTTTTCTTGCTTTTTACTTTTTTTCACTATTACCATAAACAAGTGTTTTGCTCACAGAAAATAGTGAAATATGGTACAGTTTTTTTAACAGTCATAGAAAAATGTATTTTATTATTATTATTATTTGCGAATAATAAATAGTTTAATGGGTTTCGTTAGTATTTAGTTTCTAGTATTGGTAAAATTAACTACGAAGAAATTTTAAAAAAACTTACAAAATTAGAGTAATGAATTACTTTTTCCTCACAAGACCCCTCCCCCCGCCCTTTTCGTATCTTTGTCCCGAAATTGTTATATTCAAATATGGCAACCCTAATCTCGCCACCTCTACAAGGTACAAAAAATTATAAAACCCTTTCTAGAAAATTAACCTTACAGTTTTGACGTTTTTACCCATTCTTACAAAAAAAAACTTACCAAAAAGAAATTCAAACGTTAAAGGTAAGGCCGCTACAAATGAAAGTTTGTGAGGTACTGAAATTTGACATCAAAATGTTTCCACGATATTTTCAGATTGACTACATAGCATTACAGCGCTACCACCTTAAGAATTTCATCAATACCCAACAAAAAATTACGGGAAGTTCACAATGTCCAATTTCATACTGCTGTCTTATCTCATCCCGTTTTACGGTATGGTTGAATTTATTCTTATCTGGTAACCCTCAAACCAGGTAGTCATGAGTACTTTAAAGTCTACACATTACCTTTTTCTGTGACGTAAGAAATAATAAAATATAGCGTTTAAAACGTATGTCTTATATTACATTGAAATTCAAAAAGATCATTTAGATCCCAAGTGGTAGACTTTAGAAAATTTGACATATACCTAACCTTTAATGTAAGAGATGCTCTGAATAGCACATTATTCAAACCAAGATAGTCTTGACCTATGTAATCTGACGTTTCTCCTCTTCGAAGAAATTCCTAATGCTTAAAATAAGATTTTAGGCTTGCTCGCTTGCTTGTTATAGCGCGTTATTTTACTGTCATTATAAAACAAACCATACTTAAAGAGGACCTGACCAAAAACTGCAGATTTGTTATTTCCTCCTGTTCCTTATAGTTAAATCAAGAGAAAATTATTACGTCACAGAAAAACAGTAATATGTAGACCTTAACACATGCTAGTTGTGAAAAATCATAAAAAAAGTTAATGCAGTTTGTAAATGTTATAAAATAACTGTATCCTCATACTTGTTTTTGTTAGGACATATAATAATATGACGAATAATTGAATTTAAAAATAATGAAAGTAACTAAAATTGTTATTTTTTTTATTTAATGGAAAACTTTACAAACGCTAATAGGTAATTACATGCAAACTATAAATCTAAATGAACAAACGCAAATAACAGTAACAATGGAAAAGTACTCCAGCAGCATTCATTTTACTGATGCAGCAACTCTTGAATTTTTTCAAGGCTAACATTAAAAAGATCAAGTGACTCATTCTCTCTGAAGAATGTATTGGTCAATTTCAATACGTTAGCAATTGGTGAAGATGAACTCAAATCTGCATAAAAAATAGCTCTAAAATTAACAATTAACTGCTTCACGTACGGACTATGATAGTTACTGTAAACTAAGAAAGGAAAGTAAATTTCACATTAATATGTGCTATTTAATGTATGTATTAAACACAGAACTCATGATTCACGCCAATATAGAGTACTTTTTGTCATAGATTGGTTCATTGATAAAAAGTGGTGGTCTCCCCGAGAGTATGTCATACATAGGCTTTGATTTGGAATCTCAGCAGGCGATTGCTGATGCATTTGCCGACCACTTTGAGTCTTCTTATTCAGCTCAAGATTATGTTCACAGTCACAATGTTCTTGCGACTAATTTCCAAGATACCTTGTACAGGTCACAGAATCTAGATTGAGACGCAATGAAAATCAGAACTAATGTTAGAATCTAGTCATTTCCAAGTTTTGTATTGGTAACATTTTTACATCTATCATATTGACATTAAATTGTTAACCTTATTTAAGCTAAATGACACAATAAATCAGAGGCGTACGCAACATTGTGGTATGGTGTATTATCAGTTCTTGAATGTAAGGATTGCGGAAATAATGGTGATAAGTTGAACAACCAAGCTCTGCTAAACCTTCTATCCCAGCAACAGCAATTTTCACGCTTTAAATCACAAAGAATCTGTCATATGGTGTTAGTCACTGCACAAACGAAATCCCTCTACCCACCGTTACTGATTACTTGTCATTTAAATTTTTTTTTTTTTAATACAAAGGTTTTACAATCTGCCATTAATGACAATAAGTAAATTGTATGACTTATCCTAACATGCATGTCATGAAGGAAATAGTTCAATAAAAAATTCCGTATTTAATATGGTTATTTTGGTCTAGGATTGGTTAACACGTCACTAACTCAACTCACGCACAATCACTCAAATCGATTTGTAACCAAACTTTGTATGTTTGACAACTTTCCACATGTTGCCTATTCATCAAATATGATCACAGCGCCTTTCATGACCTACCTTGAGAGTTAATTTAGTTTCTGTGACCTGTATTTTCAATTAGCGAAATCAAGGAAAATATTAAAACTCTTGATCCTAACAAGAAAGCAGGTTCCAATGGAGTTCCCTCACTACTTTTGAAACACTGCGATTCACTTGTCGAACCTCTCTCTTGGCTATTCCAGAAATCTTTTGATTGCCGCGTTTTTCCTGACAGGTGGAAGATTTCTAGTCTGTTTCCCATCTTCAAGTCCGGTGATAAAGCTGTGGTAACAAGTTACAGGGGTATTTCGCTGATATCGTGTATACCCAAATTTGAAGCGATGGTGA